>PVIU01005362.1:0-114594 GCA_004026605.1 Ondatra zibethicus | reverse complement strand
GATTGTGCAGTCTTATAGACCCGATGTGTCACAGTCTTGGGGTCTGGAAAGCTTATGGTCTCCCAGCTTCACAGCCAAGCACTTCACACACTGGAGGCTCATATTCTCAAAGACACAGACTTGTATAGTCTCCTAAGAAATCAAATTTTGAATCTATCCCTTTTGAGAAGTGATGTGGGATGTCCTTCTGCTTTTATTGGTTAATGAATCAAGCTCTTTCAGCCAATGGCTTAGCAGAGTAAAGCCAGGTGGGAAACCTGAACAGAGTTAGAGAGAGAGAGAGTAGGCAGAATCAAGGAGATACCATGTAGCTGCCAAAGGAGAGAGATGCCAGAACCTTGCCAGTAGGCCACAGCCTAGTGGTGATACACAGATTAATAGAGATGGGTTAACTCATGATGTAAGAGCTAGCTACATAGAGATACAAGGTGTATTTCCAGGTACAGGCACAGCAGTCAAGCACTCTTATAGTCTCATAGTATTATAAATTTGAGATGACATAGTCTTTGATTCTCTGGCAATGCTGGAAAGAGAACATATTTTCAAATTTTTTAGTTCTAGAGGAAGATTGAATCTGACTTTTCTACTAGAATTCCATCCTAAGATCAGCAACATTCCATCTAGTGGCTGGACAGGAAGTTCCAGATGGAATAAAAGGACAAAAGACAGCAGGTTAGAGTCCTGGTGCTCCAATTCCAAGATTTTGATTTAGTGATTATAATCATACAATTATATATGTATAATATATTCAGCACAAGTAGCTGAATTTATTATTGGGTCAAACCAATCAGGTTTTTTCTATCTTTTTATGGTTCTTCTTAATAAAGAAATGGATGCCTTATTAAACACACACACACATACCCATATATACACACACTCTATATAAGAACATATGCTTATAGTATTTTCTTTCTTTCAAGCCAAGGTTTCACTGTGTAACAGCATTCACTGCAGAGGAACTCACTCTTTAAACCAGGCTGGCCTCAAACTCACAAACATCTGCCTGTTTCTACCTCCCCAGTGCTGGGATTAGAGGCCTGCGCCATGAACAGCACACTGTAGTGGTTCTCTGCCTGTGGGCCTCAACCCCTTTGGGGCTAAATGACCCTATCACAGAGGTCTCCTCAGACCATCAGAAAACACAGATATTTACATTACAATTCCCAACATTAGCAAAATTACAGAAATGAAAAAAATATTTTTATGGTTAGGGTCACCACAAGATGGGAAACTGTATTAAAGGGCCCACCATTAGAAAGGTTGAGAAGCACTGAATTATAAGAACCATCACCAGTTTTGACAGGATGTGTAGGTAAAGATACATATGACAGTAAAGAACTGAGTAGTTGGAGAATGTTAGAGACTTTTGGATAAGGAAATAACGGATGGAACCTGCCACCATGACAAATGCACCATCTGACACAGGCATAATTCACTGCGGGCTGAGAGCAGATTAAATCAATTGGGGAAAGGGTGATGATACCCACGCCAGTCCATAGACATCATTTCAACTGAAGCAAAGAAAGGACTCCTGGCTGGTGCCTTCAGCGACACATGAAATGGTGTTAAGAAAAAAACCCGAGAAGAAGAAAAGAAAATGGATCACAAAACTGTAGAATTAGGGCTAAATTTTATAAATGGATTAAAGAAAACAATCTAGTAATCCAAGAAGTTCATGAACTTTAAATAGATTAATTACTAAAGAAACCGCATCTAAGTTCAGAATTTCTCAACTGCTGTAAATTCAACATAAAATTTCAAAAGCAGTCAAAAAAGAAGTCTCATTATATAAAGAAAAACAATGAAAGAATAATGGCAATCATTTCATCATGGCCCATAGATGCCAAGATCTACTGTATTTAAAGAGGCAATTGTCAATTATATATCAAGAGAAAGTAGTTCTCAGAAATGTAAGTAACTAAAACTATCTTAGATCAACAAAAGCTAAGAGACTTTGCTGCCAGACTATCTACACTATAATTTGTTCCTGGAGTACTCTTGGGTGGAAGGGAATTATCCATATATGAAAATTAGAATATATGAAAGCAATAAAGGTAACAGTAAATGATATAAGGCTAAATATAGGTGCATGCATATATGTACATATATTGTCTTATTACATTAAAAAATTGACTGAATTAAAATAATAACAGTAATGTATTATAGAATTTATAACACATATAGCGGTAAATAGCTGATAATCACATGAAAAGGGCAAGAAAGCATATAAAATAATACAGAGTTCTTATATTACATGAAGAGATTGGACTTTAGAATAAGCTGAGAGAGTAGTGCCTTTTATTGTGATATTCAAGAGTTAGAAGAACTTAAAGGGGATAGAAATAGTTCAAAATAACACAAGAAAGAAAGAAAAAGGGCAGGTCAATAAAAGATATAAATTTTAAAAAATGGTGGCATGGTAAACTTTGCTACAACAAAAATGTGACTGGACTAGACATTCTATGCATCAAAAAATTGTCATGTTATTGAAAGAAAAAAATCTTGATACGAATAGATAAAGACTCGAACAAAAGCCATTTCTGCTGTAGGAAATCCTACATCCAGTAGCCTTTAAGTTACCCACCCACTTGGGCATAGCCTCTTATACCATAAATGCTGATGTAAAGCACACATTCATCTCTCTTCTGGCATTGTGATTCGGTTCCTTTTCCCCGTTTGTGCAGAGGACTGTGATTTATAACTCTACCCCTAAATAAATAACCCTTTATTTTTTTTTAAATAACCCTTTATTATACTCAATTCTGAGTTAGTGTGGAATTTCTTTTTAGCATTCATATTTACCTCTCAAAAACAAAGAATAAACAAACTATTAATTACTAAAATCGGGCAAGAAAGTTTCAACAGGGATTTTGAAGAAATGAGTAGAGTAATTTATAAAAGTAAAATACATTTAATTTTAAACACAATATTATAAAAATAATAAGTTAGCAAAATTAGTTAATAATCCTAAAAATGTACCTTAATAGAACATGAAGCAAAACAGAAAAATACAGAAACTAAAGTGGAAAATAGACATTCCTTTTCAACAACCTATAGACTATAAAATAAAAAGCAAATATGGGTATCACTTTGAGCAATATTGTCAGATATTGTTGATCAACAAAAAGATAATTAAATAAAAATAAATACTAATATAAATCTCAATTATATTTTTGGAAATTGGGCAACTCACTTTCAAATAATTCATGGATCAAAGAGAAAATCTAAGGGAAATTAGAGAATATTTTTGAACTCAATTTTAATTAAAATAAAATATATCAAAATCTGTGGGTTAGAGCTGAGGCTTTATTTATGAGAAAATTTTAACATCAAATACTCACATGAAGCAAGAATTAAATTAGCCAACCAAGCTCTTCTTTAAGAAGTTGGAATAAAAAAAGTTAAATAAAAATTAAACAAGAGCAGAAATATTAGTCAACTGATTAGCAAAGTAAAAGGAAATAAATTATTAATCTGAAGAATAAAGAAATCATCCATCACAATGGGACCTAGAGAATATTTTAATCAACTTTCTGCTAATAAATACACAAACACACAGACACACAAAGAAAGCACTTTAATACAACTAAATTACAGACACATAAAAAACAGAAAATTCAATTTTTAGATTGAAACTACAACTAGTAGTTAAAATTCTAATCAGGATATTTCCCAGCTTAGATTTGCCATTAGAAAAATGTTGCAAATTGATGTGGGAGTCCCCTCTTTGTGCTGTAATTACCATTAACAAATTAGGAAAAAAAACTTCTTTGGACCTATAGCAAGGGAGAACTTAGGTAGGCAGGGAAAGCTAGGCTGAATGCTGGGAGGAAGAAGGGCAGAGTCAGAGAGAAGCCATGGAGACACCACTGGAGACAGATGTGTTTCAGAAACTTTGCTGGTAGGCCACAACCTCCTGGTGATGCACAGATTACTAGAAATGGGTTAAATTAAGATGTAAGAGTTAGCCAATAAGAAGTTAGAGCTAATGGGCCCAGCAGTATTTAATGTCGTTTCTGTGTGATTATTTTGAAGCTTAGCAGCCAAGAACCAACAAGTGGCCCCCCTGCAACAAATCGGTGCCAATGTGGTTGACTAAAATCCACTTAAAAACTTGAGAGGGCTTGCAAATGAATTCTAGACACTAAAAAACAAAGTTTAGCCACATATTTTTTAGCTGGTGATTTGCCACAGCTCTTTTGAGAGAGGTCTTACTAATTCAGCGGTAGCAGCAGCGCAGTTTCAAAACGGAAGCTTCCTGGCCATGGGCCATGCTGCTTGAACTCTGACTCTTTTGGAAACTGAGCATTTGGATTGGGTCTGTGAGCAGCAAGTTGCAGCTTGCTTGGCGGCAATGTGGACTGACTGTGAGCCTGGAACTGGGCAGTGTATGTAGCTCAGAGGCACAAGCAGCTCCACCATGCTGGACTGGGCAGGGCAAGTATAATGTACCATATATACCCTAGTAATAACGCAGCTTAACTTTTTAAGAAACGCTTAGCTTTCTTTTTTTTTTTTTTTTTTTTTTTTGTGGCTTTGGAGCCTGTCCTGGAACTAGTTCTTATAGACCATGCTGGCATTGAATTCATAGAAATCTGCCTGTCTCTGCCTCCCAAGTGCTGGGATTAAAGCTGTGTGCCACTACCACCTGGCTTGAAGCACTTAGCATTTTAAGAAGCATTCCTGGACAATAAAGAATTACAGATACACAATAGGACAGATTTAGTCATAAAAGACCTCTAAATGAGTCACAGTATTGGATAAATGTATGTAAGCTTTGGAGCGAGAAGAAAAGGAAAATAAAGAGTTATAAAAAGAAGTAAATGTTTTAAAAAATAAACAAAGTCTTTAAAGAGACAGAGTACAGACAGTCATAGATTAAAAAGAGTAAAAAAAATAAGCCACATAAAAATGGAAAATTCACAGAGTCTGGATTATATATATTATTGTGTTTCCTTTGAATTTTTTTGAATGTGAAGGAGCTAAGTACAGAGAGACTTTACATTGTTTGGGATGCTAAGCTAAACCAGCATGTATATTATAAATGTATCTTGACTTCAAAATTTGGGATTTGGATATGTTGCTTTGGAAAAGAGGTTCTTCTCTTGTTTCCACAGAGGATGAAAACCTGTGGATTCATTCCAGGCTAGTATGATTTGATAGACCCCTGAGAGGTCATCGTAAACACTGTCAAATATTATTTCACCCAATAAACACCAGGAAGAAGTTTGGACAGAACTGCACCCATATTCCCAAATATTGTTTGTAAATGTTTCTTTGCATTTAAAGGGGGATATGCTATAGAGATGGATACTTTGCATTGGTATGGATCTTGGTTTATTGATACAAGTTTTAGGTCAATTTTGTTATATGTATATTTCTGCTCTTGATTAAGGTATCATGTTTGTGTAGCTCATTTAAAAATGTAATGTATAATTAAAAATATAAGTTAATAGATAATCATCTATAATAGTCAAGCTTGTAGTCATGTTAGTCAGATTTTCTAGATGTATAGGGATATATTTCAATTAGATAGGTATTCTTCAAATCTTTCAGAGACCTTCAAAATATGACATTTAAAATGCTTAAGAACTTCATGACAGTGAGACATACCTGCTCCTGGCAGTACCAAGCTACTTCAAGAGGATGATGGGCATTGAAGAGGCTCCTTATGGACTGGGTTGACCATTTGGCAAGAAACTGCTTTTGCCTGGATTGCTTAACTGGACATGCAGGACCCACAGAGAAATGACTGCTGAACTTGCTTAAAGATGAGACCATCCTTCAGGGTTCCTGCTTCAAGAAAGTGTCTGCTAGACACTCTGCAGAACACAAAAGAATGTGACTGACAAACTGCCAATATAGGTGCAACTGTCTTTGAAATTTCTTGCTTCATGGAAAAGTTTGCTAGATACTATGGGCCTGAAGGCTGAAGATAGATGCCCCAACTGTTGTCTGAGGTTTCTGTCCTGCCCGGGCCCCACAGTCATTAAGTCCCAAAGAAATCACATAGAGGTCTACATTAATCATAAACTGATTATCCCATTATCTCAGGCTTCTTATTAACTCTTATAATTTACATTATAGCCCATTAGTCTTATCTGTGTCAGCCACATGGCTCAGTACTTTTTTCAGCGGTGTAGTCACATCTTGCTTCTACTGTGTCTGGACAGGACTATAGAGGGAGATTCCCTCTTCCCAGAATTCTCCTGTTCTCATTGACCCCCCTCTACTTCCTGTCTTGTTGTTCCAACTATACTTCCTGTCTGGCTACTGGCCAATCAGCATTTATTTAAAGCATAATTGACAAAATATAGACAATTGTCCCACACCACCCAACAGTACAAAAGAACTTTGGGTGACTGTCCAGGCAGTGAGATGTCTCTGTCAATTTTAGAGTTTTAGAAGTTGCTTACAATTCACCTCCTGGTTACTTAGATAATATTATATCCTGCTGGAGTATTTGATGGAGTTGAAGAGTAGATAGTAATAATATAGTTTTCCTTAGTTATGATAAGAGATAAAGTAGATTGTAACTGTAATTATAATTAATTATATTAATTAATTAATTAATTAATATTGTAACTGTAATTCTTGCTTGTTATATGTTTGTTTTGTTATATGTAATTTTACCATGTTAAAGTTAAAACATTCCTTTTTATTTAAACAGAAAAGGGAAGGTGATGTGGGAGTCACTTCTGTGTGCTGTGATTAACATTAATGAATAATGAAACTGCTTTGTACCTATAGCAAGACAGAACTTAGGTAGGCAGGGAAAGCTAGGCTGAATGCTGAGAGGAAGGAGGACAGAGTCAGAAATAGGCCATGGAGCCACCATCGGAGACAGATGTGCTGAAACTTTGCTGGTAGACCATGACCTCATAGTGATGCACAGATTACTAGAAAAGGGTTAAATTAAGATGTAAGAGTTAGCCAATAAAAAGTTAGAGCTAATTTTCCAAGCAGTGTTTTAATTAATATAGTTTCAGTGTGGTTATTTTGGTTCTGGGCCTTCGGAATGTACTAGTGGCCTCCATACAACAGCAAATGTTGCCCAACTCCAGTTGATATATCTTTAACACAACTATTACACCAAAGTACCATAGAAGAGTAAGCAAAAAAGCTTTAAGGGCTGAAGGCCCAAGGCATCCCCTGTGAGCTAGTATCTTTTGTATATAATAGTGATGTTGAACACAAAATTTCCACAGTAAAGTTGCCTAAATAAGACCTAAAAGTGCCATCTATTGACCTGCTAACATAGATGAGGAAAATCTCACAAAGCCCCACCCCTAAATGAAGAGATCCAGGCAATTAATGGCTATTGAGAAACTGCTTGTTCATTTCCCAGCTGCCCAGACCTAAATAATCACATAGAAGCCATACTAATTACTGTAGTAGGAAGACAGAGAGCCAGTTGTTGGTTTCAGCTGCCCAGAACTGAAATAATCACACAGAAAAACCATATTATTTAAATCACTGCTTGGCTCATTAGCTCTACCTTCTTATTGGCTAACTCTTACATATTAATTTAATCCATTTCTATCAATCTGTGTATCACCATGTGGCTGTGGCTTACCGGGTAAAGTTCCATCTGGCATCTGTATCTGGTGGGGCTACATGGCTTCTCTCTACCTCTGCCTCCATTCTCCCAGCATTTAGCTTAGTTTTCCCTGCCTTACTGAGCTCTGCCCTGCTATAGGTCCAAAGCAGTTTCTTTATTCATTAACACAGCATACAGAGGGGAATGCCACATCAAATTACAATACTGTTTGGCCAATAGCTTGGACATATTCCTAGCTAGCTCTTGCATCTTAAATTAACCCATTTATATTAATCTGTGTACTGCCACTCAGTCAGTAGAGCATGGTACTCTTAATCCCAGGGTCGTGAGTTTGGGCCCTATGTTGGGCACCAATTTGTAGTAGTACCAAAGAGTTCCACAATATCCTGGAATGGAATGTAGCAAAGGTTTATTCATTTGGGGATAAACTCATAGTAAGGGTAATGATCCACAGTCCTCTGTGTGCACTGGGAACTGGAACTGAATCCAGCAGAAAAGATGCCATGCACACTTTTCACCTGCACTTACACAGTACATGAAACAACACCCAAAGTGGGCTGGTATCTTAAAGACTATTAGCTGAAGGACTTCCCACAACAGGAGACAGGGTGCATCAGTTAGCTTCATGGATGAGCCTCCTGACAGGTTACCTAATCCCAAGCAAGTAAGAGGCTATGAATTGGAGAATGACTAGAAGGGAGGGGCATGGAAGGCATTGGAGGAAAGAAATGAATGAGAAAAATTATATTTATACAATCTGTACACACCAAATTCTCAAAAAATAAGTGTGTGTATATATATATATATATGTATGAACAAATATGAAAAACCAAGTTTAGCAGTACACACCTGTAATCCCAGCACTCAGGAGGCAGAGATAGAAATGGTACTTCAACGCTACCCTGATCTACATAGTGCATTTAAAGCCAGCCTGGACTACTTGAGTTTTTTTCTCAAAAACAAACAAAAATTCTAAAAAGATAATTTTTGATGAGGTAAATTATGTGTAACATAAAATGCAAAATTTCGGTAGCATAAAGTGCATTTCCAATTCTGCACCTCCATCTTCACCATGAATCTTCAATGAATTCAATCATGTTCACTTCTTTTGCAACATTATTATCTTTGATCAAAAGCAGGATTTTAATTGGTAATTAGCCTTCAATTCTCTCTAATTTTTGTTAAGGCAGCACCATCTTATAGATTGACACATTCTATATTTAAAATTTAGCCATTCATCAAGATGAAAAAAAAAAGCATCACTTGTCCCTGACATTTAGAATTATAGTCTTTGCAACTCATATTTCAAGGAAGATTGTCATTACAATTCAAATCTCTTACGTAGAGTTCAATCAAATGGCAAGAAAAGACATTCACACCTTCAACCTGGTATATTGATAATCAGTTAATGTAATGGGCATTGGATGAGTGTCCTTCAAAGGTTCACTAGTCCTTAGGGTGGTGATACTGAAAGATGCTGTGGATATTTAAGAGGTGGAACCCTATAGAACCTCATTATATCATTGAGAATACATCTCTGAAGGGCACTAGGAGACCCTGTTCTCTCAGTCCCCTTCATGCCTCCTATTTCATGAACAAGCTGTTTGTCTGGCATGTGCTCCTGCTTTGTGCTACCTTGTCAGAGGCCAAAAGAATCATTTACCTCATTTCTTCTCATAGGGCAGTTACAAAGCCATTTCTTTATAGTAACGCAGCATTGTTTCATGCAAGGAGAGAGAGCCCAAGGACAGCAAAAGTGAGAAAGTATTGATTTTTCTTTTTGTTTGTTTGTTTTGTTTTTTACATCAGATTAGACTAGTTTATTCTACGGCAACTAAGAATATAATTCTAAATTAACAATTATTTAAAACATTAGCTTTTCTCAATCATGCTGTCTTTCTGTCAAAGTCGTGTGGGGGTGAAAGTTGGTGAACTCTACTCTATCTTTCCTTACAAAGCAAGACAAATAAAGTTTCTAGTTTTGGGACAGTCACTGCATCTCACTGGACAAGTCACAAGTCCCTGTAGGATTCAGGAAAATCAAAGCCCCCAAAGTCAAAGAAGCATTGATAGACATCAATAAGTGGCAAGCTTCTTGGATACATTAATACTTGATAATAGGAGTTAGGGAGATGGCTCAGTTAGTTAAAACACTTGCTGTAGAAGATGACAACCTGAATTTCATCCTCAGATCCTACTCAAAGCATGGTTGAAGGCAGAAAAAAATAGATTCCTAGGGCTTGGGGGCAGACATACTGGCCTCAATGGCAACCCCTGAGTTCAAAAGAGACCTGGATGTGAGGTAAATAAAACAAAAGGGTATAGAGCAAGACATTTGGCATTCTCCTTTGACCTCTCAAGCCTGTATGGGTACACACATACACAGAGGAGAAATCAAGAACAGAACACTGGATAGAATGTGGAAATGGACAAGATTGCATCTCTGTTCTTACAAACTGCAGCAATGGGGTTCAGTGCCACATGGATCTTGCGTGTGTGAATCAACCTTACAATCAAGGCAATAGATGGGAACTAAGAAGAACTTGGGAACCAGACTATCTGCAAGCAATCATCAAACAGGACTCATCACCAGTACTTTGTTCTTGTAGATAGAAATTAAAGACCTTGAAAGTCCTTATACCTCAAATATGTATTTTATGGGCAAATGAACACTAAACCAGTACAACTGAATGTCTTCAAGGGTGGGGAAATGGTAAGAAACAGCAACAGAGGCAACTTCCTGAGCCTGATAGACTCTGATGTCATGTTTTGCAGGTTATTTGTCTTGGGAAAGAAAGAAAGCTATATGTTCACAAAATAAATGAATATAAACAGACAGTTACATGTCCATCCTTGCCTTCATATAGATGCCTTTCAGGGAAAATTCCAGAAAATGCTTTAGGAAAAGGGTTGTCCTAGGAGAGATTGCTCAGCTGCAACAACTTTTCGTTGTTACCCATCCTACTGGGTCCACTACTGAGACACTACTGGGTCCACCTTCCTAATAGGACAAGCAATTTGCTGAAGGTGCAACTCTGGGTCTACATCCTGTGCTTCTTCTCATCGTAAGCCCTCATCAGAGCCCTGATTGTAAGCAGCTGATTCTCATAGGCAAGAGTCATGTGGCATCTAGCCTCATTGTTACAGTTTGCAAGGACAGAGATACGATCTTGTCCATATCCTCATTTCTATCCAGAGCTTTTGTTCTTGGGTTCTGCTCAACCTTTACCCAGTGATCACAATTTATATCTACAATATTATAAGAGGGCTTCATGACAATTAAGGAAATACATCTCCAGCTCTGTTGGAGTTTATAGTAAGTAGAGAAGAAACTCAGAACAGAATAATGTATTATGACTTCAAGTTTTCTATGAAACTTTCCAATCTAAGTCTTACCATAGACTCCAGTTTCAGAGCATTAGCTGTACACTGAGCATCTCTACATTTGTACCCCAGAGATGCTTCAGAGAGGTCCACAGAGTTTAATATGCACCAAAGTAAAAAACTGAAAATAAACAGAAAACTTCTTCTTTCAGCTTGTCTTAAGAGAGTAATGCATTTTACCAAACCAGAACCCACTCTTTCCTGTTCAGTTTGTACTTCTTCTAAACACTTAGAGTTGCTCGGTCATCAGGTCCTAAGAATTCTAACCCCAGTAACAGTTTTTAAATTATCTCCCATCCTTATTGCTGCAGCTTCTCTTCTCTTCATTTCTTGCCAAGATCGTGTGGTTTTACATGTTTCCCCAGCTCTGACATCTTTTCCTGGTCTTCATTTTCTTAATGAGAGCACTATCACAATAATACATTTTAAAAAGGCAATTGTTCTAAGGGTAATCTCCAAATATCTTAGCTGGGCCCTAGGAATCTCTGTGACTTTTATTTCTCAGCCTGGGTTCTACACTCTTCCTAAAGAATGTTTTCTCTCACAGGAAAGACTGGTTGTTGGCTCAGGGGCTCTTACACATGCTCCAGGTTCCTGTTTATCTTGTAAAAGTGTTACAGCTTTGGAAAGCAGGATGGCATGCTCACCTCCCATGCTACACTGAAGCTGATCAGTTTATTCTATAGTTGTGGGTACCATTTGCTGACATAGCTTTGACCTATGCCTATTTGACCTATAAATCAGTTTTTGGATGGGAGGTCCCAAAGATTATAGGTTCTGTTTTCATTGCCCTGTCAGTTTATCCACCCCTCCACAAAAAAATTAGAGGTAGAAGATCAGATGCAAGAAAAGAAAAGAAAAATTTTAGGTCCATCACTAGATTTTCCTCCTTAAAATAAATGTTTTTTTAGTCACAGTGGTGATTACTTCTAGAAAATAGACCAGACAAATAAAAACATGACTAGATTCAGTTTAAACACCTGTAACTTAGAATATGCTCTTAATTTTTCTTTAAAATCTGCCTTGGTGTTACCAATTTTATTCTTCAATGATTATCTTTTAAAAAAGTTTAACTTTTCTATAAAAGTCAATCAAAGGAAATCAGGTAGTCTAAGGATGGTTTCATGGTTAAGAGTACTTGCTGCTCTCCAGAGAACTCTCACATCCAGATGTTAGAATCTGTGTCAGGTGGCTCACAACCACGCTATATCTCTTCAGGGGATAGGACACTCTTTTCTGGCTCCACAGGCACAAACACAAGTGTGCTCACACAGCCACACAATACAATATTTTAGACAGAGAAGTTTGATGATAGAATGTTGATAGTTTACATACAATTACCAGAAATACAACCCAGGCCGCTGACTCAATGGTGGGTCGTTAAGATAATGGAAAAAAATATGAAGACATATAGATAATTTCATTAAATTAAAACAAAATTTCAAAACCTAAAAATATTGTAATGTTTATAGAAAATATGTATAGAGAGCTCAGGAAAAAAGATGCCATTAATGCTCTATGGCCATGCAATTTTTCATTTTATCTGCTGTAAAATACCACATAAGACAATGATTTATTGGAGCCCGTTCAAAGCTGGAGTCAACATTTAAAACTAGATTTATACTTAATTGTGCTAAGTTTATAATTTATACTGAATGGCTAGAACTAGAGTTTAATTAATACTAGAAGTTTTTTTAAAGCATCAACAACGATTTCCATCCCTATAATACCGTGGTTCTGGGAGAGAAGAATGCATAAACAACACATGAGCAGTAAGCTAGGTTCAAGCTGAAAATGGCAGCACAGCACTACTTGGCTCTCGTTGTGTTAATTGCCTTCTTCACTCCCTCACCCTTACTTCAGAGTTAGGTTGATAATGGTGTGGAGCAGTCAGGATGAGGTGAAGGGGATGAAGGGCTGCATCCAGGAAATCCTAAACTGAGCATCATGAACAGCTGAGATAAGCAATAACTCCCAGAGCAGTAGCCTCACGCAGGCTTCATTTTTGGGACACCTTAAGTAGAGCCCCAACTTAGAGGCAGATTTCTGTGTACCAAGCTGCTAAGGGAATGGGAGAGTTTTGAGTAGTTTCAAGTGACCCTTCAAATTCCCATTCCAATAATAAATGTGAAAACATGCTGGAAAGTAACTGGCATGCAAGTAGTACAGGGTGCAAGCTTGACCCACTGTACAAGAACATTGTGAGCTGCGGCAGGAACTCTAGGTCTTAAGACCAAGAGCAGGTGCCCCATTCAGGGCTGATACTGTCATGACCTAAATCTGGATCCAGAAGAAAAGGACTGTCCACTGAGAAAGAGGACAACTCAGGGCCATAAATTAGAGATACTATCTCTTGGAGCCTCCCTGTATGCATCATGACTGAACAACAATAATTTATCATTTTCAGTGTTAGAGGGCCTGGAAAGATCTTGCTCATTTTGATGTATGTTCTCCTGTTACCATGAAATATGGACCAGTATCAATATCTGAAAATTAATTGTTGAATTAGTTGTTGAATGTTCTACAAAATAGAATGGTATAAAGTGCCATGCTTTGTAGATGATGAATTTGATAGGTTGTGCTTGACAACTTATGGCATAAAATAAGACATACTGTTTGCATTTTGCTTACAAATATTTTGATTGCAGTTATTGAATTCAATTAATATAATGAGTTATTCTTAGCCTCTGGGCAAAACTGACAAAGAATTTAATGTGCACTAGTAAGCTGATGGCACAAAATGTTCCTGGGGAAAATTAAGCGGTTCTATGCAAACATGCATCTCTTATTGACAGCTCCTCGGAAATCATGTTCAAAAACTTTGTATTCAGGGGAGGAGGGGACACAAAGAACATGGCTGGAGCAAAGTGAGTGTTTGCTATAACAATTTAAGTGTTTGGGGACCTCAGTTTTCTCTGAAATGTTTAATATTTTATTTTATTTTTGCTTTCAACTTGAAGCAAAGGGCACTGGTAAACGAAGCATAAACACTGCAGGAGAGTTTCTCCTTAGGGGAATTTGGTCAAAGAGAGTGAGAGTGAGAGAGCAAGAGAAATTATAGGAAATAAATTTAACTACTTTTTGATGGCGAACACATGATCTTCCATATTCCTGAATTCTTGAGATGAAGGTGACTTTCACTCAAGGAATGAATCAGGGATTTTTTTTTCCTAAAGAGTGAGAATTACATGACATTGTAAGTCATTCTTATTACTGAGCTACTGACAGACATATTGGATGTTGCCAGAAGGTATATGGACTGAAATTTTGGGAAGAAGAAAGAAAGACAGATGGAACAGGGGACTGGAGTTAAGTAGAGGGAGTTCCCACAGAGACAGCTGCTAGGTTGACAGAGATAAGAGTGTCAATAGTGGGAAAGGTGACATCCATCAGTCAGCTTCCTCATTCTAGCAGGAATGAGCCTTGTGATCTGAGCAGAAGAAAGGGGCTGGTCATCCCACACCACAGGTGGGAAGTTATCTTTCACATTGTCAGAAGGAAGAATGAGCCCTGAGTAAGTTACTTTTAAAAGTTGTTGTGTTTCCTTCTCAGAAAGCACAGCTGGCTCACTATCTAGAAGCTGTATATTTTCAAGGATTTTTTGTTTTTGATGATTGTCCTGTGAATGTTACTTGGTAACATAAGAAAACAGTATGACAAAGTTTTCCAGATGATGCTTTGGCCTCTTCCGCCTTCCTGGCAATGGCCAAAGCATGTAGAATGAAGGCAGGCTACCTGCGGTGGGTATGCCTGCTCCTCAAGAGAAGTGACGTGTGGCTCTCCTTCTCCTCCCAAAGCCAAGTGTCAGAAACAGAGGGAATAGTTATCAAATGACCTAAGTTTAATTATAGGAAGTGTGTCAAAATGATTTGAACATGCAAGCAAACATTTTTCTAACTCATTCTCTGACTCGGTTATAACTTGACCAACTGTTCTTTTGAAACTTCAGGAGATGTCAAAACCTTTTGAGGTAAGAGGCCAAAGCAAGTGGCACTGTGACCTGCAAGAAATTGATAGTCACGTGAGCGTGAGGAGATACATTTTTAATGCAGGCGTGAGTGTGAGGAGATACACCAGAGTTTTCTGCTCAAGGGAAAGCATGATGCTACTCAGAAAGGATGCTTGCTTCCTTCTGGAGACTGCACACACACACACACACACACACACACACACACACACACACACACACAAAACGTGAGCGTTGACTCAGCTTCAGTGTTCTTCAGGACAGAATACATACTTTCAGTTCTTATTCACGCCTTTAAAACAGTGAAAATTAATGTGAAAGCAATGGATTTAAATGATCATTTTCTACTTAATTTAATTTTTACTCAAATGCAATTTCAGAAACTAATTTTCTTAAATATTTCAGGGAGGAAAAGAGCACTTGAGAGGACAGGAAATGTATGTGTGTATATATATATATATATATACATATATATGTGTATATATATGTATATGTATGTGTGTATATGTATATTGAAAATATGATTCCATACAAAGTAGACTACTTTTAGAAGTCATAACAACTAAGTGAATAAAAATGAACTTGTTAATTAATTATGGATGGAGATAAATTAATCATTAAAAAGATAATTTAAAATCCAGGAAAGAACAGGCACAGATTAATAACATTTGGGTCAGTATCTGAAGCTTACAAACCAAACTGTGCATGTCATTAAGATTTGATATAGATGTCTTTAACTCAAATCATCCTGTATTGTAATAAACTTTTTTGGAAATTTCTGAGAAAAATATTTTTAAATGTATATTGTTCTAAAAAATGTTTCTGTACAAAGGTTATATTTCCACCGGCACAATGAAAGAGCACTAAGTTAATTGCTTTGGGTATCCTGGCAGACAATTGTCTATCTAAGCCATGAGAACAGATGTTGGACAATTAGAAAAGATTCAGTCAAATGGAAAACATGGGTCTGTTTCAGGTGTGGGCTATAGTATAGCCATGTGTGTAAGACAAATTCCAAGTTTTACTGTGTTCTCAGGCAGATATTTTACCCCTTATTTCAATCTTTTCCTTCCTTTTACTTCTTTCATTTTATCTCTGTCTTATGTTCCCTCCCCTTCTGCATTTCTGTGTGATCAACAGATTTTTAGCTGGCACTAGATGTATTTTATCAAAGTGATGGAAAACACTCCAATGCATTAAGTGGTAAGGCTAGGTTTAAATAAACAAGTCTTAGTCTGAAGTAAGTTGACAGCTACATATGTTAGAGAAGATAGTGATGAAATGTTTAGGCCTCTAGAACAAGAACTAGACTCCAGAACTGGTCATGAAGCTTCAGGGAGATTAACTAACCTACAATGGTCTTTCTCGTGTGAGTCTACATGGCCACTGAACAGACAATGTGTGTAAAGCACATCCTTCTGAGATGTCTGAAGCAGCAACACGCAAAGATTTAATGTTATCCTTGTTAGCTTTGCTCACTGTACAGTTTCTGTACCGAATACTCAAGTATTTGGTGCTTTCCCCTGTTCTTCCTAAAACTATACTTGAAAGATATCTAGGAATTCAATCTTTTTCCTTTTTATTCCCTCCTTTTTCCATCATCATTTCCAAATTTTCCTCCCTGTATTTTCCTTCTTTTGTTCCTGTCATCTTTCTTCCCTTATTTCTGTGTTGTCATGTGGTCAACAGATTTTTGACTGGCATTATATGGAATCCAAAGGACCCTTAAAAATAAAATGTTGCAGATTTCGGCATATATTAAACCTATTTTATACCACCTGGATTATACCAAAAGAGGGGACTACTCTACAAGGAAAAATAAGTGCTTAGTGACACAAGATTTGACTGCTGTGAAATTTAGTTGAGAACTTGAATTACTAAAAATAGCTTAGATGGAGTAATTACAAACTTAGTACAACAGTTCACAGTGAGATCCCAAGTACTGCCAGCATGGCGATTGTCTAGTTTCCTGGTGATGTGTAAGACACAGCGTTCTTGATTATCTTAAATACATTGTAACCTTTTATTTTTCTTGAATATATTTTCTTCTCTCAATGGATAAGACACTAGTTATATTTTCATTTTTTGAAAAAGCTTGTTTTGTTTCTATTTATATTGGAAATGCCAGCTAGCCCCCTGCCGAGGAAACACCTCTCTACCTCCCAATTCAATCTGTGCACAATTGTTTGGGTTTCTGTTGATCTTAAAACAAAACAGAAGCACAACTGGTAAAAATAAACAAATAAACATAAAAAAATACACATACTCAAGAATTTCTGTATCTCTAGCTGGATTGGCAATTTGAAATTTCAGACCTCAATGTACAGAAATTGTGACTTGAAGGGACAAGCAAAAACCTGTCTGGATTAGTTTTCAAATGCATTGGGCTTGGCAAAAAACTGAAATGTTAATTGCCAAGCCCTGCTCTTCTTAATTTAAAATTTAAAAAATATCATTTGTGTTTCAAGGGACATTTAATCTACGTGTTTCTGATTCATTCGCACTGAAACTGTCAAACAGTCTTGTGACTACAAGTCTATCGTTCTCCACAGAGAGCTGAGTTTTTCCAGAGAATCTGAGCTGACCTCTTGGAAAAATGCACTGAATTTTAAACACGGAAATCAGGGATGGGCAAAAATGTGAGTGTCTCACCTGCTACCAAAGAATAGAATTTGGGAGCTTTAAACTCTGACTCAAATCTTTTGATGTAGCTGTTCACTTGCCCTTAGAAATATGTGATTCTAATAAATAAATAAATAAATAAATAAATAGGAATATGCGAGTATTTCATGCAAGGAAAATTAGTTTTAGAGTTCACAAGATTACAATAGAATATGATAAGTAGTCAATGAAATGGAGGAACTCTTTTTTAACTATAGGAGACTGTGAATATCAAATATTAGAGTTTTATGATAACAACAAAAACCTACTCATTTCAAACTTCATTGTCTCCATATTTAGGTTTTTTTTTTCAATTATCAAGGCCTCACCTCACATATTAACTCAATAAAACAAATGAACATGTCTTCTGTCTCTATAATACTTTATCTAATATCAGTTTGAGAAATTGTTGGGGATGACAGATATTTGTTTAAAGTAGGTCCCTTCTTCACTAAATATAGTACATACTTTGCAATAGTTCTTACTTTTCTTGTAAAAACAGCTTGGAGTACAGTTCAAATGCTGGGGAAGACTGCTATAGCCCTGTTTGGCAACACCCAGAACTTTTGTTTTATGAGAATCTTGCAACAGCTACCCCCATTTGGATCTCTCAGGAAGTGTTAATTCTGAAGACTTCCTCTCTTATCATGAGATCAAACCATTTGGAAGGCTTATTATCATGTACCCAGCAAAACTCAATCTGTTGTGTTAATTATGTAAACACATTTTATAATTGTGGAGATGAAGCAAACGCAGACAACTGGGTAGGTGAGAAAAGATCAAAGATCTTCCTGGGTAAGTGGTTAGACTAATTAGTGTTTGTCCCCCAGTTCTTCTCCAAGGGGGCCCTTTAAAGGCAAGCTTGGGAAAATGTAGTGAGCACAGAAGGTTTTACACAAGGAGTCATTCAGGCTTTCCAGACCTACTTAAAAATCACCAGAGTGGAAGAAAAAAAATACAAAAAAAAAAGGAAAGAAAGAAAAAAAGAAAAGAAAACAAACAAAAAAACTTAGGCTATGAATTCCTTGTGAGTTCTCTTTAGTAATTTTAAAACAAAGTATAGAAAAGGATATTTGATCAAATAAAGCCTAGTTTTATACTAGAAAGCAGCTTTTTCTGAACAGCAACTGTGGTAAAACAGACTGCGTATAGTTTGCTTTGAAGTCATTTAGAAGACTATAGTATCTATGCTTATATAACGTTCCCCCCCCCCCCCAGAGTACCTAAGTTTTAGAAAGATAAGAACTTCTGGGAAGTGCCTCACTCTCATTTCAATTACCTTGGCTTTTTCCTGTCTCATACTGACACAGCAAACACTGGAATTTCTCTCTTCCTATAGAAATTCCTGTATCATATGCAAGATACAGGAATTGGTTTTGTTTCCCGTTTTTGCTCAGTGCCGACCGACTGACTGACTAAGACCAGTTGGTACTTTTCCTAGCATTATAGAAAGTGTTTGAGTTGGTATAACCTGAACCCTATCCTCATATGAATATGCTACAATATATGTATGTGGGTACCATTCTCAACTTTTCTGGGTCATGTCACAATTAGGGATCATTTGTGGCAACTATCCTGCCAGTGTCCTGCTCTCGGAAGATACTATAAATAGACATTGTAGTTTTCTGCTGTTAGCATCATCGTCTGCTTTGGTGTTACACAAAGTATTAAAACCCCTGGATTCTCTGCCCTTTAACAGTGCTCCTCTCATTTCTAAATTTTAGACATAAATTCTAGAGAATGTTCTTGGTCACCTCAGATAATCTAATAGATACAGTGAGATTTTACTGAAATGTAATGATGTGGACAGACATAAAACATAGCGTTTAATTTTCTCTAGAAACACTTTCCTATCTGCTTCTTGGTTTCCAAATACAGTATAGGGCAGGAGGCAGGGTGTTTCCAGTTAGTGGGGTTGATGTCTCTAAACCCAGAGCATCACTACCCAGTCTCCTCAAGCTTTTCAAAGGAAGACAGTGGGCTGTCCTGTCCCAGACTCTGCATAAGTCCTGCATAAGGGCCTGTCTCAGTTGACAACCCTATCTTGCCTCCATGAAGACTTTGATACAAGAACTCAAGAAATTGCCCTTGCAACTTGACCTTCACCTTCACCCTGCTGGTTCACAAGTTTCTGGTTGCCCTCTGAAATTCGACTTAAATACTTCCTCCATTCTACCCCAAATTCCCTTTATCTAATTTAGTATGACAAAAATAATAGTATATGGTCATTTTAGAAAACTTTGATAGGCATATTGTAATGAGTAACAATCATCTGTGATATCAGTAATGTAGCTTTTTCTAGCTTACAGACATGCTTGAAATATGATATAATATTTATATATGATATAGTGCTTATAGCTATCCTAGGTCTGTTTTCCCCCTTGTGTCGTCTAGCATAAATAAAACACTCCTATCATACACACAGGATTATTTTAACAATATCACTGAATGGTTTCATTCCTAATAAGACAGTTCTTTGTCAGTAGACATAAAGGGAAATGCCACATACATTTGAGATAAGGACCAAAAAAGCGGGGGAAATGCCAAATTATGGGCATGCTGCATAGACAAGAAAAGTCTATATATTGGAGCAAATAGTAAAGAATATTGATTATTCTTATAGCACGAAAAGAAAAACATTGATACTTGTAGTCTTCCTCTTGCACAGTAAGGACATGCTAGTCTTCCTTTTCTCTCATAAGCTTCACATAAAAGCACACACACACACACACACTACACTCATCTCAATAATCTCAAATCCTCATCAAATTTTGTTCTACATTTCTTTCCTCATTGATTTTGCACTGTTGTTCCTCAAACAATGTTTCTCAATGAACATTGGTTTGGTTGGTGAGTGAATGCAGCTAAATCAAACAAGAATTGATGCCATCTGGTGTTGCTTAATTATTCATTTTCTTCTGTTTGATTGGTTTGGACACTATGGGGATACAAGGATCTGTGGTGTCTTCACATGCCTTACCTAGCTCCTTAAATGTCACCGTTACCTGTGGCTAAGTCAGAGTTCTGCAATATCTCGGTAGGCCACCTGAGGGTTAGTTTGAGTTCTTGCTATCAGTACAGTCTCCTGAAACTCTACCGTATGCACGCTGATGCACCTTGTCTATCCTTAGATCCCAGGAAAATGAGTACATGCTACTGAAGAACAAGCTGAATTTCCCAGCAAGCACTGGATAAACATATCACATCAACAGGAGAAATAGGGGGAGGGTGGTGATCTGGGTCTTCGCACACAGCAAGATTTAATGATGCCAAATGAAACTTGATTCTGTTTTGTGTGGAAATCATTTCATTTTGTAATTCTAATACAGGAAGGAGGGTTGAGACTAACAATTTAGGTTTATAAAAGTTACTCTTTTTCATTAGTTGATCTCCTTGAATGTATGGCATCTTTCAAGATGAAAATTCTCAAGAAAACTGCCACTGCTTTGGCAATAAAGAGGAAACTATAATGTGTACAGGATGTTTTCTTCTCTGCTTCCGGGATATAATGGGATTTTTAGAAGGAACTTAATTTGCTTAGATATTGTCCAGTCTCTCAATGAATTTATTACATCATTCTGTCCAACCAACCCAAAGAGAACCAAAAAAAAATCTTAATTTTTTTCAGGAAGATGTGAAAATTAATATGGCATGTAGGTGCTGTTGGTTCCAATTAAAATCAATATCTGTCCTGATTTGTGCCTCTTGTCTCTATGACAGAAAGGGGGCTGGCTAAGGGGATACATCTGCTCCTCTCTCCCAAAGGGGCTCAAAACAAGTGAATGACCCGCAGTGTTTATTATTAAGTTTTCAAAGGGAAAGTTGTTTTGGTCTAATTGAAGCAATAATATGAGAGAGGTTATTTCTGGTCAGTTCCCTGCTGTTTTCACTCAGGAGAATATATTCCAGGTGTGCACTGGTCTGCTCTGCGGCACGAGGCCGCCTTCCTGTAAGTTTAGGCACGCTAGTACCAGTCAGCTAGTGAACTGGAGGCAGGCAGGGACTTCAGCCTGCTTGGGCTCACAGAGAAGCCCATTTCAGTTAACTTCAGAGTGAACCAGATGGTTAATGAATGCATTCATTTCCACAAGGTCCAGTAATCTTCAATCCCTGATACATTAAAGTGTTCTTCTAATTCACTCCAAGATGTTACATCACAAGAAGTCATGTCATTATATTGCTACACTTTTCTTTTTGAATATTGTTTTCATTGCTTCCAGATTAATTAATGATTTGTTGAAATAAATGAAGGACTACTATCACTCTAGTTACTCAAAATAATTCATTATCGAAGCATAACAACTTGTTTTATATATTTGTATTTCTCAGAAATAAAATATACTAGGTGATGATTTTCATATTTCTTTAAGATTCTATAACTGCTCTCAAGGATGACAGACTGAAGCTACATATGCTGAAACTAGATTTGGGGTATAAGGCAAATATCCAGTGTGTGTTTGTCTATAATTCATCCAGGACCATATGACAACCATTTCTAAGAAAGGACAAAGATGGCTGCAAGCAACAGTTGGGGAATTTTAGTAACTGCTTCCCACTAATTTGCTAGTGAGTGTTTGCTGTAAACTTTGATATTATTTTGAGGTATTTATCCTTAACATTAAAAAAGTGGAAAAGGTACATTGTTTAAAAGAAATTAATTTTAATTTGAAGAGTTGTTTGCAGTATTGATTTGAGAGAGTAGACAATTAATTGAATTCATAAAAAGTCCACATTGGTAATTTCAGGAATAAGAATCTTAAAGTAGAAATTCAATGTCTTTTTGGTGGCAAATAGAGTTTTAAGTTTTGATTTTACTTATTTTCATGTGTGAACCTAATATGAACCCACAGAGCAAAACAGTCACATTAAGAGCATGGGCTGGATTTCAGGCTAATCAAGGGAAATGCCTGGGGAGGGTGGTGGTGGTGATGTCTGTTGCTCACCCGCTTAATCACGCAGACTCTCCGAGTCCAGGATGCTTCCAAAGTCGAGTGGTAGCGATTTCTCAGTTCACATTCCCAGATGTGGGAGTCAAAGGGTCTAGCACCGAATGTCCTCCGAGGAGAGGCCTTCGGATGAGAATAGCCTTGCTTCTCCAGAAAGAGAATAATGAGCAGCCCCATGTCAAGGGCATCATATTTATAAAGTGCTTTGGGTTCTTTGGATGCTCTTCAAATGCTCCGAAAGATGATTACTTACGTGTTTTCACCGAGAGGGCAGAAGCTAGCTCCAGTGGCTGTGTATCAGTCAAATGGAGCCGACATCCACATTCCTTTCATTATTCTTTGCCTGCCCCTCCAAATACCACACACACAGCTACGATCAATTACAGGGGAGCAGGTGAGGTGTGCAAATTAACACGGGAGAGAAGTGGTGAAAGTCCGGGGGGAGGGTTTAGAAATGGAGAGAGGTGAGAAGGCTGGAGCTGCATGGTGAGAAGGCAAGGAACAATGCCACTTAATAAACATGAAAGTCAATAAGAGAAGATTTAAATTCTTGAACAGGAAACAAAAGTCCACATGCTCCCCACGCTAAATGGTTCTCAAAGTTTATGATGTTATGGTCACCAGTTGATGGAAATTTGTCCCAAAACAAAATGAAGTGTCTTATTTAATATACAACTACAAAAGAAGTAGATAAATCTTAGAACAGATGATTTGAAACCATAAAAAATAGAATTACCCTATATTGTGGCCATTGGTTAGCAAGTGCTGAGACTGAGTTCGGGAAAGTTGTGTTGATATTGCTGAAGACTTTCTCTGCTGTTCTTCAGGGCTCATACAAGAGCTTGGAAAGATGGCAGGGAGGAAAAAAAAAAAACTCTGTTAGTCTTCCCCTTGCTTTGAAAACTCTCTGATGCCTGAACTGGAGCAATCACATCACCAATCTTAATAGACAGCAACACATAAGCATTTTACTTGTATACCAGAAAATTCATTACATTTTCAAATTTAGCGTTTTAGTTGATTATTTCAACAACAAAATTCGCTTCTAATGCAATTTTTTCTATGATTTAGGGTAGAGTGAAATCATGTAAGCCTTTTCAGAAATGAAAGTAAACTGGAGGTATGTTTTAAAAAAATCTTTGTGTAATGTGAGGCAGTCTTATTTTTCAGTTTAGGAAGACTGAAACATGTATGACAGCGAATTGATAATTCCTTAAAATTTATATTACAGTACTCATCAAGATTATGCAGAGGCAGGCGGATCTCTGTGAGTTCGAGACCAGCCTGGTCTACAGAGCTAGTTCCAGGACAGGCTCCAAAGCCACAGAGAAAACCTGTCTCGAAAAACCAAAAAAAAAAAAAAAAAAAAAAGATATGCAATAACCCTAACACTGATGAGCTTAATTGTCACTTTACTGGCAATATCTCAGAGATTCCTACTTGTTGGAGTGTAAAAGCGTCCTTTACACTCTGTTCTTCAAAACCAAAGGTGAGTTTTAAGTACTTGCTTTTTTCTACTATAACAAATAATCTTGTTTTAAAATAAAACAACTGATTATGAATTGCCTTATTCACTATTAAAGTAAAAGATTTGATCATCTGTACTTTTAAATTCATTGATAATTATGAAGTTTAAAATGGCTATCACTTGTATAATTTTCAAATCATTTTCATTTCATTTGCTAAATAAAATCTAAGTGAGCCTTGAAAAGAGAATCTAGCACACACACACACACACACACACCCCACAAAACTGTGCCATAAGCAAATGAACTACTTTTGAGACCATGACAGTCTGAGGCTATGAGTTCTTTGTAATATTCATGGAAACTATTGTATTAGCATGGTGGGGTGTGACACTTGGCACCGCCCATCCCTCTAGACCAGAGAACCAGCTCAGCATCACAGAGATGTGAAAGGACATTTACAGGATATCCATACAATGTTTGTAGCAGCTGTTGCAGTCACTAATAACTTATTTACATGATCACTTTATACTCTTTAAAAGCTTTCTAGTATATCATCTTGGACTTAGATTATTGTGCAAGTTGTCAAAGAACTTGATTTTACAGGCAAAGGAACTGAAAATCATAATGCCAGTTGTTTTCTCTAAGGATATACAAAAGCACATGGAAACCAAAGGCTAAATCTAAGTGACTGAATATTTTATTCCATGCTGTCTGAGTAGATGCATGTGATTTGATCTGCACAACAATTTTCATATGATAGAGAAATATCCACATATGCTTGTTGGACAAATAGGAATTGTGATGGTAAGGTGTCCTTTCTTTGCTTGCTTGTTTGTTTCAACTAGAGTCATCTGAGAAGGAGTAACCCCAATTAAGAAAATGCCTCCATGAGATTGGACTGTAGGCAATTCTCTGGGGGCTTCTTCCTGATTAATGATTGATGTCAGAGGTCCCAACCCATTGTAGGTGGCACCATCTCCAGGCAGGTAGACCTGGCTTTGAAACAAAAACCAAGCTGAGTTGGTAGAGAACATAGAGAACAAGCAGCAAACAGTGTTCTTTTGAAATTTTTTCTTCAGTTCCTTCCTTCTGGTTCCTGCCATGGCTTTCCTAAATGACGGGCGGTGATGTTGAAGTACAGCATGAAATAATTGCTTTCCTCCCCAAGTTGCTTTTGTTTATGGTGCTCATCACAGCAATATGAAGGAAATTACTACAGGAGGCATGACTCCAAAGAGTCACATGGTACTCCAACTTAAGTCTCAGTGATTATTAAAGACAAGATTTAGTTTGATATTTTGGCTTTGTTCAGAAAGTTGAAAGCCACCCTCAAGCCATTGGATGCATTTCTGCTGAGACCCCCTTGCATTCTTTCAGTTTATCTGTTAGTTATTTGTTAAGGTCAGAGCAGATGAGCTTCACCTAGTGGTCTTGCAGAGTTATGGAGCTGTTGTGGTTTGTGTTGCATTGTATCTTCTAGAAAATAAAATATTCATTAAGTTGCTAATTACACACATAGATGTGAATGAATGAATGAGGTTATTTTGCTTAGAACTCCTGAGGTGAGTTGATGTATCACTCTCATATAAAGCCATAAATACAAAACCAACCAAACAAGCCAACACAAAAGTGAAGATGGAAAGCATCCACTTTTGTTTCTGCACTCTTCTGATTTCCCCTTGTTTTTGTAAATTGTAAATCCTGGTCATGCAACGATCCTTGTCATTGGCAATAAGTTCTTGAAAACACAGGATTCATCTGTTTATCTCATGGATTGCCCTCCAATCAGTTATCCAACAAACGTTTACTGATCATCTTTTCATGGCACGCACTGTTTCAAGAGCAGGAGAAGGCACCTATCTAAGCTCATTATCTCATAGTTTGGAGACATTGAACAAAGAAACTTAAAGCACGTAGTCAGGGCACTGAAGTATCTAAGAATGAAGTAAGGAAGGGCATCAGGAAATCAGAGGGGGCAGCTATGACTCCACGCATGGCTAAGAGGTATCTAGAATGGAAGGATTTTTTCAACAGGGAACCTGAAGGAATGAACTATGTTGAGACCAGGAGTAACAAAAAAGGAAAACTTCTAAGGCAAGACTGTTAAGTGAAAAGAAAGCAAACCATGGAAAATATTGTTTTATAGACAAGGGAAGAAAAAATTAAAAAGAAATACATAAAATCTAAAACAAAACAACAAACAACAGCAACATACACACACACAAAAAAAATCCATGACACTCCATCAAGATTCTGGAGGTGTACTAAAAACAAACTTACAGCTTTGGTTGTGTAGAATATTTGCCTGCAAAGTTCAAAATCCTCAGTTCAAATCTCAGTACAGTCAAAAGAAAGCAAAAAAATGTATTAGATGAGTTGGGTGGATCTAAGCTTAAAAGTAAAGGTAGGCCATTTTAGGGAAGTGATAGTAGGCCTCACTGAAGAGGTTAGAAAGAAATACACCTTAAAATTATATTTCACATTATGAGAATTAAGAGAGGCAAAGGTTAAGGCATCAAGCAGTCCTGCTTAGACACAGAGAAAAAAACTTATGTTTTCAAAAGGTGAAGGCCTACGGTGAAATAGACTATCAGGTTCTGGCTGTGCTCTGGTGATAAAGATGGGAGAATCTTTGAAGATTTGATCTATAAGAGATATAAAGAAAATAATAGTGCTTACAGAGTTTTAGCCCCAAATATTTAAATTGTGTAGTCCTTTTCTACAAGAAAAAAATGTTGAGCAAAGCATCAGAATTTTTGTTTTTTACATCTTAAGTTTGAGATGCCCAACAGGTAGAGTTTGACAAGATAGTTGAAGCAGATATTAAGATTATAGGAAGCAGGGAGTGGTGGTGCACATTCTTAATCCTAGCACTTGGGAGGCAGAGACAGGCAGATAACTGTGAGTTCAAGGCCAGCCTGATCTAGGATAGCCAGAGCTACACAGTGAAACCCTGTCTTGAAAGAAACAAACAAATATACAGGCAAACAAACAAAAAAGATTATGGAAAGATAATTTGACATTGTGATAATTTAAATTCTGGCTAAGAAGCGAGAGAAGACTCAATGAGTAATAGTGCTTGTCACCAAGCCTGACCTGAGTTCCAGTCCCAGACCCATATGCATTCACACACACACACACACACACACACACACACACTGTGTATGATCACACACAAAATAAAGAAAATACTTAAAAGAGTGTTTTTTGGTTTTTTTTACATGTTTTACACTTGCTGCATGTTTGGAACCCTGAGAAATTTTTGTTCAACTCCAAACATATTGGTATTAAAAAAATGGGTATGCAAATCAAATACTTGCTAATAATAAATCACAAAAGTATTTTAAAACATGTTTTGATATGCATATACTTTTCCTATTTATTAAATTTGTAAGCAAATTTGCATCACAGTGAGATTTATCTTTGATGTTTGCATAAAGAGTTAACTCTTGGCTGAATATTTTGTATAATGATTTTAGAATTTGATATATATTTTGATTTTAGAATCAACTATGCTAAGAATGCTATATAACATAGATTATAATGGAATATGGTAGAAGTATGTTTTAGGTATTTAAAAAATATGATGGACATTCTGTCCTAATCCTAAAGGGGAAAAAACACTTAGCAATTTTTCATGATATGGAAGTCAGCAATTTAATTGGTATTTTTTGGAATAAAATATTCTAACACAAGACAATTCAAGACAAACTGATTCGCTATTTGCATAATGATGAATGAGGAGAATGGTCTCTATTTTCTATTATTAAAGCATTTTGTTTTATAGAAACAGAAAACTTCTCATGTTCATAGCATGGAGTAGTCTCCAGAAAAAAAGTGTCTCTCGCAAATTCTGTTGATGGGACATGGTGTAGCTAACTGTGCAGTGTATAATGAGCATGCTGTGTTTGGGGCCATGGCTTCCACAAAAGTGTGGGCCTTCAGGGACTGACAAGCACTAACCAAAACCCCTGGAATCATTGTTCATTTGATTTTGAATTGCTTTTAGTTTTTATGCATTCGTAAACTTTCATTGTTGCCAGTTTTCTCATGGCACTGGCAGTGAGTTATGTAGCCACTGAGGGTAAGAACCTATTGTGTCTGAAACTGAGGCTTACAGTGCTTATCAGTCATATCACCTGAAGGAAAGGGCCACATCTTTGAAACCAGATGAAGACAAAATTTTGAGGAACAATTACTGAATCGAATCTGATTTTTCATTTGCTTTTTAATAAAATAGGTTATTAAAGGTCTAGTTGAAAAGTAAACCACAAGATTTTGTAGTTTGTATATGATTTTAATTTTATAAAAATTACCCACTAGAAATCATAATCCCAGAGAACCTAGAAAACAATGAGGACCCTAAGAGAAACATACATGGATCTAATCTACATGGGAAGTAGAAAAAGATAAGATCTCCTGAGTAAATTGAGAGCATGGGGACCATGGGAGAGGGTTGAAGGGGAGGGGAGAGGCAAGGAGGGGAGTAGAGAAAAATGTAGAGCTCAATAAAATCAATTAAAAAAATTACCCACTTGTCAGATTTATAGGATATTATTTATAGTTTGTATTCCCAGTCTTTACTTGTATTACTTCATTTTCAAATAAAAGTTAGGTCTGCAAAGGTTTGCTCTAATGTAGTGTTAGAATTATCATTAGGAAGACAAATGGAATAAAGGAAGCAAACATGAAGACTGAGCTTCCATTATGTCACTGTAAAGATAACTGTGGACGTGGAAAGAACAGCCTGTGGGTGAACATTGGTTTCACACACATGAAGTGGTAGAAATTGGTCTTTCTGCTTCCATTTCTGTCTTCTAAGGATGAAGATGTTAATACCTACCTCAGAAGACTATAATTAACACTAAGAAAAAAAACTGGATAAAAGAGATTAGATACTACAAACACACATTATTACCCTTAAGTCATTATGTATCTTTCAAAGTCATTAGCTGCTTTAAAAATACACAATATTTTAAAATCCTCTGGGTTATCTTGACCATAGTTATTCAGTGGCATAATTTTTGTTTGTTTATTTTGTAGTGGCTATTTTAGATTTGCTATTTAAAATTTTCAAACAATTGTTTCCTTTCTTCCAGAGTTAAACTCTAGTATAGGCAGACAATTAGAAAAACTCCGCTTGTCCTCTTTTGTTTAGCCATTCTAGGAAGACTTGCCAACCCCAAAAGACTCATTTTTTTTTCTTCTCAAAACTTTGCTCCACTCAGTGGGAAAACACAAGTTAGAAAAATCTGCCTATAACAGCTAGCACCTTGGATTGAGCAGAATTCTCTGGGGGTAAAAACATAGTTTTAAACATACATAAAACAAATGTATGCCCACTCAAAGTACTCGATGCATGTGTTTTTCTCTCCACATCAGCCTTTTGTACAGACCAAAGTAGATACAGAGCCTGGATGATTGCTTACCATTTATTGGAAAGAAGCTGCAACATTAATTGAGATGATAGATCTATAACTTATTATGAGATGAAAGAAAATTAATCTTCAAAAAAACCTGAACAAGAGTCCAATTCAAAACAGTTTGTTTTTAATTGTATTATTTTATTCCCAGGCTGAGACGATTCCATTGTAATCAAGGCATTTAATTGGAGTTCCTTCTCCTCAGTAGGCCCCCACAGACACCAGAATATCCTCTGAGCTCTTTAGCGTGGGACCTTCGTTGACTACACACATGAGATTTGTCTTTCCAGTATGCTTCTAACAAAAACAACAAAATAGAAAAGAGAAATGTTCCCTTTCCAACTTAGATTAAGATAGAAATAGGAAAAATGAAATGTTAATGGAAAAATAATTGCTCTTATATTGATTATGAACAGCATAATTTGAAGTCTATACAACTTAATTTCAGTTCATTACTTCTACATTAAAAATGAAGAATTTTTCAAGTAAACAGAATAATTATTTAAACATATTTTAGAAGTTATAATTAATCTGTAATTAAAATATTATTGGGCATAAATTCATAGGAAATACTCCATTGAGGAACAATAAAGTAATTCATAAGAGAATAAAATACTTTCCCAAGTCTTCAAATGAAGATTGTGTCTTCCTTCAATACTTACTAAAATGTAAATATAAATTTTTAGATTCATGGTAGGCAGATGGTTATTTATCTTTAAAAAAAATCTATGGAATCTTTGCCCAATGCAAAACTCTGTTCTAGACACTGATACTATGACAATGAATAAAAAATATAAGAATTGATTCACTTAAGGATCCTAATTTCTAGTCAGGGAAAATTTCAAATGAACTAAGCAAAACGTACAGAAGAGTGAACTGTATGACAAAATTAGATAAACGAATCAGACACACAGAAGAAAGACCTGCTCTTCAACAATCTCAGCTTGTTGCTGTGCTGTGCAAAATAACCTTAAACCAGCAGCAAATGAGATGTGTCTAGCTGATTAAATCGACCAAGCAAAGCTGTGGAGTTGTGAAAATTCTTAATTTGTTATGGAATATAGGTTTTCGTAGTTACGGCATTGGGTCCAGAGATGGAAAAACTAAGATCAGGACGGCATTAGAACCTTGAACTGTATGAATGCTCTCTGAAGCATCTGCACTTAACCACATATAATCTTAGAAAGGAATTTTGAGTAGTTGTGTGTCTAATTCTTAAGGAGAGGTTGTTAGGACTATATATGAACCGTCATGAGAAAGATGCACACCATCAACCATCACTACAAGCTGAAGAAGAAATACACTTTGGATATAGGTTCAGTCTGCTCTGAGAAATTTTCCTCCCTCTTAAAATTTCATTGAATTTAAGTTCCTCTCCTGATATTTAAAATAACTGCTTTCCCCCACTGGGATAGGAATACCTTTGGTGTAGCCGTCTACAGAGTGTTGAGACAAGTGTGGCATCTTTTCTTATAAGGGCCACATTTATCCCACAACCTCTGAATTCTCCAGTTTTATTCTCGGGTTTTATTCCACCCAGGGGTATCCTACCCTTCATTATTGACATCACCTGAAATAAAATCAGTCTCATAGCTAATGTTCTTTTATTCTGATAAGTTTGGTGTTCAGGGGTCTTGGTATTGGTTACAGAAGTTTTGGTCTGCCAACCATATCCCCTAATTAGTGCCCTGTCATCGCATCCACAGTGCAAAAGTATTGCCAGTCATCTTTTGTCACCTCCCCACTACCATCCTTGAAATCCCATACCAACGACCAAAGCATTTCTATCTGTGAACAAAGAGTTCTTGGCAGCCTGCCGTTGACTTCATCTGCAATTCCAGTCTGTCCTATTGCCAAAGGTTAGGCCCCTAAGTCTATAACCAATCTTTGCAGCCAGGAGACTTTTCTGACCCCTCTCTGTTTGATGATATCTCTTGTCAAGTATGTGATCTCTCTCCTTTTATGCATTTTCCCACTGTGACTCATATGTGAGTACCCAGATATAGCACCGCAAAGAGTTTCAAAATTGTAGCAAGTTGGTAGGTTTTGAACAACAAAAACAAAAGTTACAAAATACATACTTCTAGACTATGCTAATTAACAAGCATTAAAGTCAGTTTCATCTGTATTTAAGATTGCAAAAAATGAGAACTTGGCTTCCTTCTTTGAAAACAAGCAAGTAAACATCAGTATCGCAAAGTTCCATAGCAACAGGTTATGTGTGGAGGTGACTTAGCCCTTCTTCGGCTCTGTCATCACCATGCTCCCCAGCCAGAGTTCAAATTGTACTTAATCACAGGAACACACCAGGAATGCAAACAGGAAGAGGTGGGAAATGATTCAATTGACTGTTGGTCCACTCGCTAGTTCGATTAAAAAAAAAAGAGCAACTGTCACACTTTAGGGACCTAACATGTTAATATTTTCAGCCAAGAGTGTATACTTAGAAAAAAATCCAAAGAACAATTCTTTAAAAAATTTATCTTAATTGTATTGTCTCGGTGATTTTAAAACTAATTGCTAAGTGCTGATTTAAGCAAAATTACAATTGATAACATGTTCTGGGTGTGCTATAGAACTCAAACCTGAAAGATAGTAGGTTTCCTCCAGACCTTTGCTCTGAAGGTCTTTCTCTGCAAGTTCCTGGAATCTGAGTGATTATTTCTCTCTACAAATACCATGAGTCCTAATCATGCTGGGAAGCACTGACCCACTGTGCAGAAACATTAAAACAGTATTATACATTGCCATTGACTGCTTCCTATCGCAATATATAAACAACATTAAGGTAGTTATAACTACGTTAGGCTGTTACCACAAATCTGATAGGCTGAATGGATTGTAAACAGTAGGTTATTTCTCACAATTCAGGAGGCAGGCCAAGAAGGCCACACGAAAGTGTTGTCAGACACACCATGTTGTGGAAACTCATTTCCTTGCTGTTAAATAGCCTCATTCCTGCTGTGTTTACTAATGGTGGAAGCAAGGAGGACTATGAAGCAGGGCAAAGGAGTTTTTAAAAGGGCATTAGTCCCACCCAAGAGGGCCTAGACCTATCACCCACTCAAGCCCTCTTCTCTTCATATCTCCCAATGGGTTAAGACCACCATGGATAAGAATATACAGAGGGCACAGACTTTAGTCTGTAGCACTTTCTCTTCAGGTTTTGTTTTCAAAACCAGGATGTACCTTAAAGATGAGTCAATTTTATGATGGTGGGTTGTTCTTAAACGTCATCATTTCCACTTCGCAGACAAAATGAAACAGATAGTCTGTGCTCCACAAGGGCAGAGAGACAAGTGTCTGAGAGAGATGCAAACTGGAGGAAGGAGCAGCTGACTAGTTTTCAAGCATTTTCAGAAACCAGAGAGATGGATTCTCTCTTCTTTAAGATAATGGGTTTTGACCAATATAATATCTGTTCAGCGAGGAACTATACATATAACAGTTATTACAACTCATAATTTTTACAAACAAGCAGAAAAATTCAACCCGTGTTTCAGTAAAAAGGCCAATACCATGATCGTGATGGAAGCCATTTCTGTGATTTTAAAAGTTTAAGTTTAAAAGTGGAATGGTTTCCTATATCTCTCAGAGGATCCTATGAGTTTATCTATTTGATCTCACCAGATGCAGACACCAGGAGAGATGTAGATAAGGGTGATGCTCAGTAAAAATTTATCTTTAAGCTCTAGGAACTATCCCATAAACAAGCTGGAAAATTCTGCTTAGGGGGCAAGGAGATGTCTTAGTAATTAAAGCTGCTTGCCTGCCGTGCCAGCCTGCTGACAAGAGTTTGATCCCATAAACCCACATAAAAAGCCACATGTGGTGACAAACATCTGTAATCTCAGAACTCCTAGGGTGAGACTGGAAGTGGAGACAGGATAATCAGCCAGAAGCTCCTTGGCCAGCCACCCTTTAGAACACAGCACAGCAACCGGAACAAGAGAGACACTACTTCAAAAAAACGGTTGTCCTTTGACCTCTACATATGAACCATGTAACACAAATGTCTACAGACCTCCCCACACCCCACAAAACAACAACAACATGAATTTTACCCTCCAAGGGTCCCAGGACCCTTCTTGGGAGACAATTTCAGAGAAATGAAGAGAGGGAGCAGTCCAGACTGCATAGCAAGCAAGAGTAGAGAGGCAAAAAGCAATCTTCCTACTCCCGAAGCTTCTGGCACAAGATACAGGATGTTCAATCGTCTTACAAAAAATATCCAAGAAATTACATAGATAATTTCCACCACACCTTAGCCCTGCCAAATTCAAACCAAGCAAGAAAGGATATATTTCAGAGATCATCAAAGGGACATTTTATGTCTTCGAAATTACATGTTTTAGGTTTTCATAGCCTTTGCTATAAAATAATCTCTCTTCTACATAATTTAAATCATCTTCTTACAAATTTTTCTCCAATCACCCTTAGAGGAGACAGTGAACATCTGGTCAGCTGATGTCTCAATGGTATTTATGACAACGATGTTTCCATTTAAAATTTAAGGACCCCATTCAGGAGTTTTTAAGAGACTTCTACCTCAATTTGGGTTCCTTTTTTTGTTATATTTTCTGATATAAATATTTGCCTAATGGAATTGAATGGATATACTTATTCGGGACTATTTTACCTCTGTTATAGTTCTATTTATCAAAGCTGTAATATATTTGGAAAGTTCTTAAAGATGTGGGCAGCCTTTTGTATTGACATTTAATTATTGATATTAATAATTTGGAAGGTCCATGGTGTCCAAGTACTGGACAATCAGCCCATCAATTTCTTAATTGGGTACAAAGCGTTCCTGAGCCCATTGCTTTCATCATTTTTGAAATTCAGTGAGCAGGCTCTCAGCTTCTCACCTCATGCTTTTGTCGTTTCTCCAGTTACTTCCACCCCACCCCCCAGCAAGTGATCTTTCTTTTTTTTTTCCATTTTCTCTTATAAGTTTGATACTTCATTTACTGAGGCCTAAACCCTACAAAGCAGGAGAATCTCAGGTGGCTGAGAGGTTGAAGAGATCATGAGGTAGTGTAGACAGCTGAAGCATCTTTTGTTTACCAATAATCAAACCACTCAAAGGAAGACACACAAACGTACCTACATGCGGTCACACTCGGGCAGGCTGGCAAAGGCAAAAGACTAGGCTTTTGACCTCAAGGTCATATTATACACAAAACCTAGACCAAATGTGGCATTCTTCAAGAAGTGGTTATGTAAGAGATGACATCACGGTTTACTTTTGGGTTCCCCAGACATCTGGTGTCAGCCATGCTGCAGTGATTCATGGTCCTCCAGATGTCCAGTGTTAGGCACCTTGGCTCATGTTGGGTATCCATAGAAGTGCCGTGTTGTATAAATACAAATTGGCCCTTAGGGCCCTCTATTTCCTACACTTTACTTCTTTATTACTTAAAACCCCATTCATTTCTTTCCCTTTTGCCACTTTTAGCAGAGACCTACTTACCATGCCTTAAAAAAAATTCCCTTACCGGCTCACACTGATAAACACCATAAATACTATGGCATTGTTCTCTGGTTAGTAAACAACAGGAAGCAAGATGGCTGCCTTTCATTGTGTCTAAGCAGGCACTGACCATGCTCATTCCTCTTTCTTCCAGAGCACCCACAGCTGTTTCTGATCCATTTCACAAAGTGGGCCTGGTGTATATACCCTTTCCATCTGTCTTTTCCTTTTCCATTACTAAGGTCCTTCACAGGAAGATGAGAAGATAGGCAAACACAAGCATCTTTATTGCTATAATGTGGTCATACTACAGGAAAGAATTACAACTTCATTTGCTTTTTATGGTACAATAAAAAATCTCAGATTGCTGAGGAAAGCACCTAAACATAAAACTTAGCTATTGGTGGTCAATAGGGAGGCTACTGTGGCCATGTTAAGTTTGGCTCTTGGGGTTTCCTCGCCACTTCCTTGGTGATAACAGTTTAGTATGGATGAGAAACTGCCACCTTGGAGCACTGACTGTTATTTGAAAACTCCTTTAGGGAAATTTTGTTGTATGCAGTTGTAAATTAATGTATCTTATTTCAACTTCAATATTTTAGTAAACTCTATCAAATGAACAGTACACTAAGCTTTCTAACTAATGCTTTTGGTTAAATATAAGAGGACATGGTGTTGGACTGGGTAATTTTTTATTCATTCTCTCAAATGGTAATTTAGGGAATGAGCCATAAGCACTATGTGTACAAGTGTACCATAAAAGGTCCATTGACTAAAGTACAAATTACAATGGACCTGCCTGCCAGGCAACTCTCCAGAAGTACCACTTAATACCATTCTTAGCATCACCTTGAACCCCTAACAAGAAGGTAAAAAGAGAAAAGGGGGAGAAATCATTTCCCCACTTAACAAATCAAGGGCCATTTTTGTCTAAAGCAAAGTCAGAATTGAAAATGCAACAACATGATATATCTTGGTCTTCTTCCAGGATCAGTGAGAGTCCTGCCAAAAAGCAAGAAACAGTATCTGAAATGTTTGAAAGGCAGGAGATGTGCCAACCCTCATCCACAAGGTTACTTGAGACAGGAATGGGGAGTTTCTGAATGATTGGCATGACTTGTTGCCATTATCAATTAAGGCTTAGAGAGCACACTCGATATGCCTGGTTACTTTACCCAGTACCAGAAAGGCAGTGTTTCTCTGTGGCAGAGGGTGGTTACAGTCTGTTTAATATAGCTAACTAAAGAATGACTCCTAATGCAGAGACAAGGTGCGGTTTGCTCGGTAACAGTCATTGGCTGCAAGTCTAGGCTATAGACGATGTGCCAATCATCCCACAATTCAGTTATTTGCCAATTAATATCCCTTCTGAGGGTCAAAAGACACCTATATGGAACACTGCATAGGGATTATCATCCAGTGTATAGCCCAAACAAATGTAACCTTGGATAGGGAAAGTTCTGCTCAGCAGGAATGTTGTAATTTTTGTAGGATGTCAACAAGCAAGTTTGGCTCATTCTTTAAATACCAGTTTTTTGAGGTTCTACCTGAGTGCAGAGGGAGAACAACTAGGGACAGTTCATGAAGTTTGTACAGTTTGTTTTGTTGCTCACTTCTGCTGCCTTCTATGTGACTGTGAGGCAGGAAATAATTTATAAAGTCATATAAAAATCAAATGTATTTTACCCTTTTTTCTTTCCTGTACTGTACCTAGATGAAACTGATAGCCTAAGTTTTGAATTAAAGAAATAGCTTTGAAGATCTTTGTCGTAAGTAGATCCATTTCTTTGGGAGATGTATTAACCCTTCAGGCAACTGAAATATTTATTTTAAGACCATGTCCTCTGTCGGGTGAAATCTATGACCCATAATTATGGACCTACCTCATACATAAGTACATACTGTGTTCAACACATATTCAAGGACCAGAAACTATGTGAGGCTGCAGGTCTGCTGATTAGCATTGTCTTAGAGAGACTTACATTACTAATAAATTAGCATAGGTCTTCTCTCATTCTCACATTCCTCTTCTTTCATTTTTGTTTTTGTTTTGCGTGTGTATGTCCTATTGCTGTTCACAAACGACAAAAGGCAGGACTAACTCTTGACAGATTTTCAGTGGAAACAAAACTTTCCTTCCACAGACAATGGGATATAAAGTCTATTGGATGGAATTTTAATGTGAGGAAAGTTGATTTGATTTAAATGTTTTACTTATGCCTTAGACTATCTGGAAGTACTTTTAGAAAAAACTATTTAGGTTTCTTTCATTGAAGAGGGAAATTTTCAGATCCAGAGAGATTAAATGGGAGTTGGAGAGATATCTCAACACTTAAGAGTGTTTGTTCTCCCCTAGGACTGGTGTGTGATACCCAGCGCCCATGTCAGGCAAATCATAAATTCCTGGAAATCCGGCTTTAGAGGATTCAGAACCCTCTTCTGGATTTTTAAGGTACCACATATATGTTCACATACATAGAAACACACATAAACATAATTAAAAATAAAATAAATGCTTAAAAAGCAAAATTTTCAACTAAAATGGTAGATAGAATGCAGACATTTAACTATGCTAACTACAGGAGGCCCACTGAAAAGACCATTGGAGAATACACAAAAAAATAAAGAACCAAATAAGCACGATGGTTAAGGAAGTATGAAGCAGAGTGGTAACAACTTTAACAGACTTTAAAAAAAGAAAAAGCATTTTTAGTAGTGAACACTTAAATTAAAAAAGAAAAAGAAACTGGATTTATACGTCTACACTCCCCAAAGTTGAAGGATAAGAGCCAGCAGGAACTTCTGGTGAAAAGGGCACAGAACCGAGGATATCGAAAAGACCACAGCCCTGCTTCAAGAGTGACTCACATGTTGAAAAATCAAATTAATGAGTATTTTAAATAGAGAACTGGGATAAGAGCCTAGAAATCTGGCTCACCATTCTGTGTTTTATTTATTATGTGATCATTAGCATGCTGTCTCTGTGTGTGAGTGTGTATGTGTGTGTGTGTGTGTGAGAGAGAGAGAGAGAGAAAGAGAGAAAGAGAGAGAGAGAGAGCAAATGACAGAGACACAGAGAGAGTGACAGAGACAGACAGAGAAAGACAGAGACACACACAATAAGATTCTAAATAATGCTAGATGCTCCTTAAAAAAACCTGATATATATCCAAAAGAATTCTGAATCACTATACGGAAAATAAAACAAAATTATTGATCAAATACTTGCCTCCTAAAAATGTTTGAGTGAATATATTAATTTTTTGGTCAATTAATTGTGAGTTTTGGTTTTTTATTTTTTATTATATTATTATTTTTTTACAGTGCTCATGGGAAAGGTATGATTGATTTACCTGCTGAAGGAACCCTGGTAACTGAGAGGGTCAGTACAAGTTATGATTACATGTGAGATATAAAGGTGGAAGAAGCCAAGTTTGCTCTGGACTAACAGATTCCTGAGGTTATAACAAATGCTCACACGTAAGGGAAAGGGTGCTATCCTCAAAATGCAGAGTTTGCTTTTATTTTCTTATAGGAGACACAAAACATGAAAGGAAAAATAGTTTAGCTATTTAACAGATTTTTGTTTTGTTTTTCTTTTTTTGTTTTTTTTGTTTTTGCTTTTTGTTTGTTTGTTTTTTCAAGGCAGGGTTTCTCCCTAGCTGTCCTGGAATTAGTTCTTATGGCCCAGGCTGGCTTCAAACTCACAGAGATCCACCTACCTCTGCTCCCAAGTGCTGGGATTAAAGGCATGTGCCACCACCGCCTGAACTTAATGGATATTTTTAAAAGATGTGAAATATTTAAGAACAGATAAACTTAAGTTTATGAAAGGGGAAATATAAACATTTTGGAATAATAATTGCTCTATGGTATCACAACCACAACCAGAATCTGCAATGTCAAAATAGAACCCACAGAAGGCCGGAAAGCAAGCGAAAATGGAAGGTAAGGGTAGAGAGGGTTGAACAAGTAGACGCCAGGTAAGTAGAAGGGAGTTGAAGAAAAGATTTGTTTCCTGAGCACAGGGGCTGCCTGGGGAAGCCATGGCATCAGAAGAAACTTAAGAGACCTGGGTGTGAGTGGTGTTGGGGGTTTGGGGTGAAAGCAAAGTAAAAAATCTAGTAATTACATGAGTATGTACATGGAGAGTCATAATCACATTTTAAGCCTGTAACCTCTCCACCTTGATGGCCGTGGTTGGTAGCCCAGATTGGCTTCGAACTCACAAAGATCCACCTACCTCTGCTCCCAAGTGCTGGGATTAAAGGCATGATCTGTACACTTTGTCAGCAGCATACTGCGAGACCACATGTTGTTGTATATATAAAGCGATACCTGAGAAGACACATGCATTGAAGGTTCCTGTTGTGTTTGAGATGAATGAACCATGAAGACTCTAACTTAGAGATCCTTGGTGAGCTCTAGTTGAAGGATAGAGCTATTTGCCTTTGAAGGTTGTATCTTGTCTACAGTTCTCTCGTGCCTGTTCTGTGTGTGTGTGTCTGTCTCTCTCCGTCTCTTTCTCTGTCTCTCTCTCTTTGTTTCTCTGTCTCTCTCTGTCCCATGTTTGAAGGATATGAGTAACCTTGTTCTACTCCTTGTTTTCCATCACGCTCCCAACCATGAGCCAACTGACCATGGACTAAAACATTTCCAACAGCTAACCAATTAAATCTTCTGTTCTTTCCAGTGTTTTCTCAGGTGTTTTCCACAGTGTTGAAAACTTCCTCACGAGACCCTTGGTAGTGAATGTTCTTCATAGTATGGTGTATGTTTGCTAGCTCACTTACATTATTAATAATATTTTCTTCACCTCAAAAGCTTTTGATAAGTACTATATATTCACCAAAAACTTATGGTCTCAGGAAAGAAAGTTGAAGTATCTTTGGAAGAAAAAGCTGGAAGTATGGAAGGGAATATAGGTGGTTTTGTGAAGACAGTTTCAAAGGAACCCCGTAGTTCTATTTGCTAAGCAAAATACAGCATCTATTTGATGCTACCTTAGGGTAAATGCAAAAATTCATGGTAATCATCTAGTTCACAATCGTTAGTTGTTCTTTACTCTACCATATTTTAACTCAGGATACCATCTTAAAATATTTGATTGAGTAACCATTTAAACATATTTTGCCTTTCGTGTTTTTTAAAGATGAATTTTGATCAAGGTCATGCATGACATTGAGTAAAAGTAAAAGACTTGTTTACATTTTATTTTCAAATATCGTTGCTTTTTGTGTAAAATTATATTCACATTTGATCTTAAATCAATAGTGGTTATACCTCATACCACAGGGTCAGTAGAAAATAAATGGTCATCTTTTAAGTCTTTGATGATGGTCAAAGATTCACTTAAATAAGAATTAATATAAATAAATCTACTAAGTAAAAGACAAGTATTACATTCTATTGTGAACATGCTCAGGATTTGATTTTCTGTTGAAAGGTCATAGTAAGTGACCAACCTGTGCTTGTTTATCTAGGACATTGCCCATTTAGGACGAGAAAGCTCTACACCAAAAGAAACCCACCAGCCCTTGACAGACAAACAAGTGTTTTCCTCATCTTTAGATTATCAAACGGTTACAGTAGGACCTGTAAATCAATTCAGTTGGAAGAACACATTTTCACAAAAACCCCAAATATTGATGTTGCACAATATGAAAAAACATTTTCTTCTTTAATTTGTTTGTTTGTTTGTTTGCAATTTGTGAGTAGCATCAGAACCAGAGGTGCCAGAAATCCTTATGAAAGACCATCCTTACGTGGTTCTAAGTCAGGGCTAGTAAAACGCCAGAAATTTCCAGGCCAATTCTGAAGACTTAAAAGGTTCCGATAGTTCGGTTAAGCTTCAGACAAGCAGCCAATTTCTGGAAGCATATCTGAACTTGCTCCAAATCCCCAACCTTTTGAGGTTTACGTCTTCTTCGTCCAAAGCCATTGCGAGAGCTGACAGCCCCTTCACATGAGCAATAATGAGTCTGAGATTATTGGAGGCGCCGAGTCACGCCATCCTCTCACTGTTTGGATAATAAAGTTCAGAAGTACTGAGGGTAATCTCAGAGAGAGACAGAGGCCAAGTTTTACTTATCATTTTTGTGTTCACTTCCTTTTTAGCTAATTAAACCTTCGTTCTTCACAGGAAATAAAATTTTGCAACCCCCCCCATAATAGTTTGGCTTCATAATATTGTATATATCTTTTTCCGGTTTGTCTGGAAAAACAGGAAGAGAGGGGTGCTAGTGTGAAGACCCAGAACAGCAAGTTATCTTTTTAAATGAGCAGATTTTTCTTTGCACATGGCCAAAGATAGCCATGCCACGGGGTCAACAAGAATGCTTACCCCGGATCCCTGTCTGGAGCATTAGGGAGATGGCAGGGGGAAGAAGCCTCGAGATAAATGGGGTAATTTTTTAGCACTGAGGCTCAGCGGTTCCGACAGTCTCTTAGAGGCGCCTTTATTTGGTCATGCATAAGGCTCCCAACAGGCCGTGTCAATCGTGATGCAGCAGGAGAACAAGCAATGAAACCTGATTACAAGCTCTAAGGCAAGTCCAGAACAGTGAGGGTGGTTTGTGCTCTCTCGTCCTTGTGGGGAATTCTGAACCCATGTTTTCTGTAACTCCCAACTCATTTCTCTCGTCTATTCAAACTATAATGGCAAGCAGAGAAGAAAACTAAGGGCTACATTAAACCACCCAACCACACATAGGTATGGAGAATTCTATTTCAGAGTCATTTGTAGAAATATTTTTTCTAATGCATTTCTAAAGGAAGATTAAGAATGGGGGTTAAAAAAAGCTAGATAGGAGATACATATATGTACATTGACACATTCTGATTTACCACTTGGAATTTTACATATGGAATCTAATAACAATGAATATTCATACAGAATCACAAACTGCCAAGTAATGTGCTAATTAAACAGATTTATTGGATAAAGGAGTGGAATATATATGCTAAAATTAGAAAGAAACTCAACGAAGATTAATGTTGCTTTATTAACATGCTTTCTGTTTTGAAAAATACTCTTATCCCCATGTCCCCGGGGCTTACATTATATTATACTGTAGATTTTGCTGTGCACTGTATTTATGCTTATAAACAATGACATCTCAAAACAATTAAAAATCTTGTGTGATAAATGAATTTGAGAAAAGTTTTAAATCAGCTCCCTATAAATTAAAAAACAATATATGTTTAAAGAAACTTTTAGGAAAATTAAATACCCTTCTGTTGATTGTTTTGTTATTTGTTTGTTTTGTTTTTTTTGAGAAAGGGTTTCCTCTATGTGGCCTGGCTCTCCTGGTACTAGTTCTGTAGACCAGGTTGGCCTCAAACTCACAGAGATTCACCTGCCTCTGCATACCAAGTGCTGGGATTAAAGGCGTGGAACACCACTAACTGGCTAAATCTCTTTCTGATGGCCCGCCCAATTGCTTTCTATTTTTCTAATGATGACTACGATTATAGATCAGAGGTATTTGCATTTTGATGTTAAATGTGTAAACTTCCGTGTTTGGAATATTAAGGATCCTTTTCTCCCAACCACGAGCATTCATGAGTTGTAAGATGCATGAGTCAAATGATATGTTTTTGATTCTCGAAGCAATTTTAGCTGTGTTATTTTTTTCCTGTGAATGGCAGTGGGATCCTAACAGGAAGGTGGTCAACTGCAGAGGAGCTTCCACTCTGGGCAAGTCTGAAAGGGAGGAATGGTAAAAAGGCCCTGTAAATGTATCTATCTTGGTTTGATGAGCTTATTTATGTTTGATGGCATTTGCCTGAAGCAATATGATGCTAAAATGCCCACTGGGCTTTCTCAGCTGTCTGTTGTTTGAATACTCCAACGAGCTTTACAAAGCTCGTGAGCTTTACACTTCATCAGGTGAAACATGCCAGAGGTGCACAACTCTCAAGAATCTGTGTCTATTCCTGCCACTGGTAGTTCAAAAATTAATTAGGAAATAGTAAAGTTCAATAATAGATCTGTTTCCCAATAAAATTTCTTAGGATAATCGTGCTGTGTGTGTTTGGGGGGCAATTTAGGATAGAAGAGGAGGAATGGGACTTGAGCAATAGAGAAGAACACATATTAGATTGTTCCCTTCAGCTTAAGCATACAACCCTGGATAAAACGAATCATTTCTGTTAGGATCACATGGCTCAACATATTTATTTTACACTTGACCCAACAAAGGCTTAGAAGATTGAGCATATTTTTCTGGGCTCACAAAAATAAGATGTTAGAACAGGGACAGACCAGCTTTCAGAAGTCAGGGCCAGTTGCTATAACAGACACTTGTGACATCATTTTCAGGAACATCTCATTCTTCACAGAAAGTCAGTGGAATTCTTAACTAACCCAGAATACTGGTAGCAGTCAACAGAGACATATATATTATTAAATAATCTTTAATACAGAAATTTCCATCCACAAATATTGTCCTGCCCTGTAACAAAACTAATAAATAACAATGTGTTTAACATGAACAATAATCAGTTTTATAGTATTTTTGACTATTTTTATGAATGATTAAATACATAAGCATGATTATACTTATATGATTTTACATTATCCACTTGGATTATGTTTTATTTAAAAGTTAGTTAGTACATGCTGCAGTATATTTTGAAATGCAAGTCAAACTTCCAATAAATGTACACAACTCTATAAGAGCCAGAATGTTAAATGTAATTCACACGTTCTCTCTCACCCAAGACTATTGAAAGTTTATCCAGCTATTTTTGATGCCTTCAACTATGCTTTCTAGCCATTTGCTGACTTTTTCCTTTATGAAAATAGACGAAACCTGTACATATGGCATTGGAATATAATAATGATTTTTGACTTCTAGTTCGTTGCATGAGAAGAGAATTTGGGTGTTAGATTTAACAAGCCTACCACAAACCTTCCTTATCCCCATCTTCCAATGCACAGTATGAATTTTGTATGCCTGTTTTCTTTACCCTTTCTGGGTAGACAGAGTTATTCACTATAAGCATCAGAGAACCAAGTGTCAATGAACCACACAGAGGGCTATCAGCTACTTGAGCAGCACATGAGCCGGAGCTGTCTGAGGGATGCCAAATGCTTCGTTTTTTTACCAAGTTCATTTCATCCAAGGGGTGGGGGAATAACTTCATTTAAAGATTTATATTTATGAACATGTTATGAATGTTCTGGATGTTCCCTGTAAGATTTTATGAAAGATACAGATGCGTTTCCAAGAATCATGAAGCAAGCCGGCTGGCCAAGGAGACAATTTAGCCTTTTAGTAGGCAGATCCAAGTTTGTTAGGAGTCAGCTGAGCCCTGGAGAGGGATTTGCTTGCTTGGCAGGATGATCTGCTGATTGTCCACCTGACAGTGTTCTCTGGTGCTCTTCTTTGTTCTGACTTCCTCTCAACTCTCCCCAGATGGGTAGCGGGGAGAGACCAGCTGCTTGGAAAAACAGTCATTCCTAGGAGCCCTTCCCAACAGTTCAGGTTGGAGGTCAACCACCTGAAAAGGTTTTCAGCCAACAAGTACTTGTCCAGCTCTCTGGTGAGCTGCTCTCTGGAGCTGATTGAGCAAAGAAGGCCAAGAACAACAGAAGGCTGTCCCAGGGAGAAGGAGAGAGGGGCTCCAGGGAGGGAGGCTGAAAGAGAATTCAGACATCTACAACAAAACTGCTCTTTCTTGCAGTTCATAGAGTTATCTATCCTATTACTAAGAATGGATGCACTATCATTGGGGCTCTTCTTCTAGTTTTAATTTTAGATATTGTCTTTTATTTCCTGGTCTGACTGGTTGAAGCATAAGGCACAGTAAAAAAAAAATATGAAGGAATGGTCTCTAGAAGGTCTCAAGATCTTTCAACATTCTTTGGCAAAGGTATTTGTATTTATATTGTTAAAAATTGTGTACACAAATTCTGATTGTTTGTCCGGAGCTGAGTGGTTGGTTAGAAGAGTAACCAAGAATGGGACAGCAAGAGGTTAAGGAAAAGCACTGCCCACATAGGAAGAGCAATTCATGTGTCTTCCTGGTGGCAGGTGACTTCACTTGAGACTCCCAGAAAGTCTGAGACAAGCTTATTTTGGCAAATGACCGAAGGAGCATGAGGGGCACACTGAGAAAAGTAAAACAGGGAAGGAAAGATAATCTATGTTGTATTAATAGCTCACCACCCCTGGAGTCTTGACTCACTGCTGGGATTCTTCTGAGGAACCTTCTACAAGGCACATACAAATTTCCTGAAGAGTCGAAGGGGCATATTTATTTGGGACTTCTGTTATTCAAGCTCATGATTTATTCCAAGCATTCTTAACCGCCTCGAACTCTCAGCTGGTGAATCTAGTTACAATTGACATAGCAGCTGCAGAGAAACCCCAGGGTAGGAGCTGGAGCTACATGATACTGCTGAGGCAGGTGATTAGAAGAAACATGAGTGCAGCTAGATCTAATGCTTCGACCCTTAATACACAGAGATCCTCATGTCGTGGTGACCCCTCCCCAATTATTTTCATTGCTACTTCATACTGTTAATTTTGCTACTGTTATGAATCATGATTTAATTTAATATGTGATCCAAGAGGTTGAAACCCACCGGTTGAGAACCGCTGACCTAGCATTTATCCAAGTGTGTAGGTGCCATGGCAGTGGATATGTCCTAAGCATTTACTTCTACAGTGCCTGGTCCTGGTAGGGCTGTGTTCTGTTCATCTACCTTCTAAACTCTTAGTGCCTTTCCTCTATTCATTCCTAGGTACCTAAATAATGTCATGTGCCCCTATATTCAGCTCCCACTTTCAAGTCATGACTTGGATATTTAAGTTACTTACAGAGTAGAATAAGAAGAAGATCCATTTCCAACTTCCACCACCAATTCTTGGTCACTTGCATGTACCAAGACGTCCATGCACTGATTCCACTCTGTTTTAGTGGGTGAGTTTCTGGACTTTTGTGAGCCAATACACTGTCCTCCTTTTTCTCTCACCCACTCAACGGTTTTACACCGTGTTGTCCTCCTCTCAACTCTGTTGCTGGTTTCCCCTTCTCTATTCTACTATTCACATTATCATACAAACTTGCTGGAATATGTTCACCCATGACAACAAAACAACCCTCCCATATGTTCATGATTCCATTTATCTAGGGACCCATTTCTCTGCAATCCTTTATAGCAAAACCCCTCTAAAATCCAGTTTGACTTTTGTTCATATTCTTTCACTTCCCACTCTCTCTTGAGCATATCTCCCTTCTGATTCTGATTTCTATTGCTATAGTAAAGTCAATCTTATTAGGATCACCAGCCCCCAGTTGTCTAAATTTAATAGTGTATTTTCAATCTTTTGGTGAGTGTTTGTGTGTGTTAGTGAGTGTGTGTGTGTGTGTGTGTGTGTGTGTGTGTGTGTGTGTGTAGTCAATCCAAGAGTGGCAGTTGGTTCTCTTCTGCCACCTTGTGGGATCCAGGTATGAAACTCAAGTTGTCAGACCTGGGCCCAAGCATTTCTACCCATCTAGACAGCCCTTAAGTTTTTGATAACATTTGACATAGTGAATCTGAGTGACTGATCAGTTTCTTTCTATTAGCCCTTGGATTTGTTGCAAGTTAACAACTGAAGTGTTCACAGTTTATTCTTAAACTAAGGTTTGGAGATTTTGTTTATTTCTTTGTTTGTTTTATAATCTCACCCGAAATGATCTCATCAAGACTCATAGCTTCAAATATTGTCTATATTCTTCTGGTTCCTAATTAATCTTTCATTCTGGCTTTCAACAAACCCCTGTCCCATATGATAAACTATCTACTCAAAGTTTTCACTTGATTATCTTATAGAGATTTCAAAATTGACATATCCCCAAATAGAGCTTTTGGATTTCTACTCTAATGCATGTCAATGTTTCCAAAGTTCTTAAAATGTGTTTAGGCTAAAAACCCAGAAGACATTCTTGATTTGTCTCAGTACTAGCCTCACTGGTGATCTGTGTTTATGCCTCTGCTGTCCATCAGCACATTCTCTTCTCTGAAGCCAGGAAAGGCTTCGAGAGAAGCGATTCCAATCTTTTACTCTCTTGCTAGGAACAGTCCTGTCCCGTGGCTTCCCAGCATATTCAGATAATATCTATAGGCCTGCAAGGGATTTGTGGGATCTGTGCTCTGGTTAACTATTCAGCATCTTCTCCCATACACTACATGTCAACTGATCTGACTTTGCTATTCTTTGAACAGGTCATGTTTATTCTTGTCTCAGTTCCTTAACATGGGCTATTTCCTCCATCTGGAATGGTGTCCACCAAGATTTCCCCAAACAGTTGTTCCCCTTGTTTCATTCAGGCCTTCACTTAAATACAGTTTCTCAGAGAGAACCTTCTTGAAGATCTTTAGTAGACTACCACAGCACACTCATCAGCAGGTAGGTTTTACCTTTTCCATGTTTTTGTTTTCTCCTGATTCTTGTTATTTCTTGAAATAAATATAGATACAATTCTTTGTTCTGCTTTTGATCCCCAACACTGACGTGTGTTACAAGGCCATAAAAGCATGGCTTTGCCTCAATCACAATTGTCATCACCAGTACCCTCAGCAATGTTTAGAGGAAATCAGGAAAGAGTCATCAAAGAGACTTAAGGAAAAAATACTACTGTCAAGTCATCCCAGATAACCACTAATTGAGACAGTATACAACTTATAGCTCTACTCATTAAAAACTAATCTGTTTAATGGAAGTATATAAATTTCTATAAATAGGATTCTACAGAGATTAAAAATATTAGAAGCATTCTTGTCCTTTCATTTAATGAATTATTAGAAAAGAACCCGCTATACTTTTAGAGACTCCCTTGGAAATCTTAAATTGCTTATACCTTTCCTCTCTGAGTCTACCTAAGATCCAAACTATGCACTTGATGCTGTCTTAAACTTTCCATTGTTCAAACTCCTTTGCAGTCTGCTGCCTCAGAACCTGTCTTGGCTGATTATTTTTCATTTATCCACTTGCCACCTCGATTGAGGAAATATCTTCATCAGATTGCTTGTTGGAAGGTCAATAGGAAACTTTCTTGACTAACGACTGAAGTGGGAGGGTCTGGGACACTGTGGTGGTGACACTACCTGGCAGATGATCGTGATGCTTATAAGAAAGGAATCTGAGAAAGCGAGGCAGAGTAAACAGCTTCCCCATGACTTCTGCTGCAGTTCTTGCCTTGCTTGTCTAGGAGAAGAGATGGTTTGTTTACTGGAAATGTAAGAGGAAATAAACCCGTCCCTCCCAAAGTTCCTTTGGGTCATGCACATTATCATAGCAATCGAAACCTAACTAAGATAGAACACTTGATTGGCCGTTTCCATCATGCAGATGCTAATATTCAATATATGAATTGATTGGTATGAGTAAAGAGATCAAGATTTGGGGCCTTCCTTATTTAGGCCATTCAAACCCATTTAACCTCTCAGTTTGAGCTTCCCCAATGTGTGCCTAAATTTTGAAAGCTATTGCTGGAATCTGAAACTAAACAATTTTCTTCGAGTAATCTTCTCACCTCATATTTCTCTTAGGTACTTAGTAGGAAAAGTGCAAGCTTGCTATGCTCTGTTCCATTTTCCATGAGCCTCTGTACCCATTTGTAGGAATCTGGCATGATGTGAGCATGACCATCATGATCACAGCTACCATTTTGCCTGTCACGTGACAGCCATCTCAGATGCTATAGAATTGACTAAGCTTGTTGGACTATTAGCTGACATCTGGAGCATTTGACAACTGTGCTGAGTATATTAATAGTTTTAGAGAAAGCCTAGGCATCTAGGTGCTAAAATACCTTTATGTAGCTTAACATGTAAACACTATCTGCCTGCCTTACCATGCTAAGATCCTCCTTGCTTGCTGGCACCCATGATATGTTTTTGTCTGAAGGTTCCTAAAAATTGCATTTTACATAATATTATTTGTCTGTATTTTCCTTTGGTTAAATACCTTTCTTTATTTATGTTCAGATCTCATACTAGGGCTAGATTATTCAGAAGTACTACCCCCTCCTGACACTTATTCCTTTATGCAGGCTTTCCCCAGGATATATTAACACAGAAGATAAAAACACTGAAAAATATGTAGTTATATTAAGAAGAAAATGATAAATTTTGATTATCTTGTACTTTTCTTATTTTTTCATTCCTATGTTGAAAAATTCCTGGCAATTCATTGCACATGAAGCACTATTTTTAGGAGTAAAAATAGTAAATGCAGAGAATCATACATTGCAATGGAATTTACAGAACAGGAGATAAACGTTACTCAGATATGAGATGTTGAACATTTATATTTCATAAAGAAAGAGTTGGTATATAGACAAACTTGAATTAGAATTAGTAGGAAATAATTGAAAAGGAGAGGAATACTATAAGGGGCAAAGAAGGAGATCTGAATCAGAAAAAGCATCAAGGATAATATGTGATAAAAAGAACAATAACAACAAAAAAGACACAGGGATCATGTGTAAAGAATAAGGGGAGGAAAACCCATGTTGAAGCTAGACACAGATGATAAAGTACGACATGCAGGATTGTGGCTAAGGTTTTGGGTTTCATGTTTAACCAGAGGAAATCATTCCAATGATTTTTTTTAGTAGGCTGTCTCATGGGGAGAAGAAATAAAGCAGAATATGCTGAGACGTGTTCCAGAACATCAGATATAAGTGATGACTACAGTATAAAAAGATAACAATATTCCCTAACAAAAGTATAAATTGATATGCATTTAGAGCAAGCAGATAGATTGAAATAGATTTATTCAAAAATTTAATTTATTAGAAGCTGCAAAACTTTGCCTAAAACTTTTATTATTTTGAAGATGAAAGTGATTTATAGTCACAAGGCCCTTAGACTCTAAAATAACAAATAATAATATTGAGGAACAAACTACTCAGTGCAGAGAGTAAAGCTGATGTGGATCATTCAGCTATTTTGTACAAGTTTCTCTCTTCTATATTAAATGATCATTTTGTGGTGTACGAGGTCCTTCTATTTATGTGTTGCTTTTATTGGTTGATGAATAAAGAACTGGCTTGGCCTATAGCATGGGAGGAAGAAGGCAAAGTCAGGGAGAAGCCATGGATCCTCTGCCTGAGACAGACGCAGGGAACATTACCTGGTAAGTCACTGACTCATGGCAATACACAGATTAATAGAAGTGGGTTAAATTAAGATGTAAGAGTTAGCTAATAAGAAGCTAGAGCTAATAGGCCAAGCAGTGATTTAATTAAAACAGTTTCTGTGTGATTATTTTGGTTCTGGGCAGCTGGGACAAACAAGCGGCTTGCTACTACAATTTTGTATGCATAGTAATTTTGTTATTGTTTCACTGAAATATTTGCAAGACAGTCTAAAGTATCTACTGTACCTTACCCTTGATCTGCCATCAAAACTCAAAAAGATTTATTGATACCTTTCTTCTTGTAGATCATACAATCTTCAAGTCAATTAGGGTAATGCACTAAAATTATTTTGACAAATTTTCATCATGATTTCATCCATTTAACAAAAATTAATCAGTAAATATACTTTTCATTCCATGTTGCTAGGAATGTTGGTTTTTTGGTCAGTTGTTGTTTGTCAGTTCAGGCCAAATTTATTTGAGTGCCAACAGTCAGTTTTCTGTGAGTCAATGTGTTGGCTATGCTATGGTGATACCTTGCTTTTCTTTAGTAGGCCTAAGTTAGGACACATCCATGCCTAGATCAGGAAAAAAAACTCGTAATTGCTTCAGATGGAAAATTTCTGAATCTTGATAACATTGCTGACCCATATTTCTACTCCTAAAACATGCAGTCATAAAACTGAAGAAGTAATTAACTATTTCAGAAAATTTAGTCAGTTGGTAATCCCATTGCCCAATAATTCTTAAAGTTTGGCTAAGTTTCTAATCAGAGACATTGGGGTTACCTGGCCCCTGGGAAGATGTGATAAAGCCAAGAATGAAATAGAAAATCAACACAGGATAAAAACAACTTTCTGAAACCAGTACAAAAGTAAAAGGACACAGGCAAGGTATATAAAACTAAGAAATATTTTTGTATCAGAAAAAAAATGAACAAAACAGAAAGTCAACAGAATGAGAAAAAATAATTGTAAATAATAAATAAAATATATAATGAATAGCTTAATAATAAAAGTAGATTTTAACAATGAGTTAAAAGACTATGTTTTTCAAAGAAAATATAAAAATAAAAAAGTGTACAGAAAGGTACTCAGTGTCACAAATTAGAACAAGGGGGTTGTAGCATTTAGGATAACTAGAATTGAAAGACCAAGAGAAATAGCAAATGTGTGAGAGGAATTGTAGGTTGGTTTAATCATTATGGAAAACAGTATATATATTCCTTTAAAAATTAAATGCAGAAATGTTTTATGACATAAAAATTTTATGTGTGTTTATATAAACTACACATTGATATGTTCATGAAGATCCACCTTCATGTTAATTTCAACATAATTCACAATAGCCAATATATACAAACAAACTATTGAGGGATTAAAAATCTCATATATATGCTCTAGAATATTATTCAGGCATAAAAGAAGGCTATCTGGACACTTGCAACAACACAACCCTGTGGACATTGTGTGAAGTAATTAACTTAAGAACAGAGAGATAAATACTGCATGAATTTACTTAGGTGTACAATTTCCAAAAGATAAATTTATGGAAACATAGCCCAGTATGATGGTTCCTGGGGGTTGGGGCACAGGAAAATGTAGAGAGGATCAAAGGGCACCAACTTTTAGTTATAAAGCAAGAACATTCTGGCAATCTCCTGTGCCTCGTGGTGGCTATTAAGAAAAACAAGAACTCAATGCCTATCCTAGTACACAAAACAGAGCAAGAGGCCATGACCCCTTGTAAACTCCAATGGGTTCATGCTGTCCTCTCCTTGCTTTTGGACCAAGCAGTACAATAGAGAATGTCAAAAATTTAGAATAATTAGCCAGATTGTTAATTACACCCAAAGGCAACCTGAGCTTCTATGGGCATAGCAATGGCTTAACTATCTTGTGGTCCTCACAGTATTAAGTCACCATGGTCATAAAAGAAGGTACCATTATTCACATCCAATGTAACCAGGACATAAATTTTCATTGACCAAGCCAATTGAAAGCAGTTTGTTTTTTGTGAGTTATCATAAAGAAATAAAAATTATTTTGAAATCTTCTTGTTCATTTTGGCTCTACGTTGCTTTAGTCCTAACAATGCAATGAGGGTTTATTCTTCTTCGGAGGCTTTCCTGTCACACCTTGACCTTAAATTCTTCCTTTTTAGGCACAATTAAACTTCCAGCCAGCTGACTTCTGTAATTCTTACCTTATTCATCACCAGTCTCTTTGGCTTTTGTGAAGATTTACCTTGGGGTGGTCTCTGGCATGATGCGAATGTCAAGTGCATTGCATTGTACATGATTGTGCAGTAAATTGCTCCTCTGTGATTTTCTTAAGATCACTTTACATTGTTCTACTTTTTCCTTAGAACAGTGGTTCTCATCCTGTGGGTCACCATCCCTTTGTGGAGTTGAAAAACCCTTTCATGGGGGTCGCCTAAGACCATTGGAAAATACAGATTACGATGCCTTATGATACATTACAACTCATTAACATCATCAAAATTATACTTATGGAGTAGTAATAAAAACAGCTTTATGGTTGGGGGTCACTACAAAAGAAGAACTTTATTAAAGGGTCTCAGCATTAGGAAAGGTTAGATCCACTGCCTTAGAACTTATTTGCTAGATCTCTGTGAGTTCATTTCTTTGAAAGAGTAAGATTTAGTGGCTTGGTACCACCTTCTTTCTCCAACAGTAAATGTGAGGGTCTTTAAGTTTTGACGTGTATGTGACAAGACACAGAATCAAGTGAGCCTTAAAGGCTTGGTTGATTTCCAGCAAACCTGAGTGCTCCCAACCTTCTGAATTTTGCTTTGTTATCAATCTGGAGACAACAGAAATTGATGAACAGTAATTCACTTGTTTTCAATTTTTTTTTTCCAAGCAAACTGTGGATGGCCTCAGATTTTATTCCAAGCATTTTTTCTGTATCTCATTCTAGGAAGTTTTAGATTAGCTAAAAATATGTGTAAACAACTTTGAAGTCTTTTTTTGGTGTGTATGATTAGTGTAATTTTTGCACTCTCTGTTCCTCTGGTTAAAGATAATAAGTCTGTTGAGATCTGTGAGTTATTAGGAGATAATCTTGTCTTTAACATTTTTCATAACATTGAAAGAAACGTTTCAAACTAGAAAGAATGGACTATATGCGTATAAGTAGAGAATTTCTTATAAGCTGATCAAATGGTAAAAATCTATACCACATTTTTTAATTATAAAATATGTGAATTATAAAAGCTTTTTTTGGTACCGTGCTTGTTAAATTCTTTAAACAAGAAAATAAATTAGTGTCTTAGAGTTAAAGGAACATTTTAGGAGTTTGCCTCATTTGTTGGCTATTTCATTCTTCATAAAACAAGTGTCAACAGTTTTAAAAGTTTATCCCTTTTTTTTCTCTGAATGCTCAGAAATTTGTGAGTAGAGGAATATATAATAAACAAAAACAGTAAATTTAAAAATCACTTTCCTATTTAGGTTTTACGAAAGTATTTGAGCTTTGTTCTGCTACTTCCTGGCACATTGATTGACCCAATTAATTTCTAAGAGTGTGAGGTTCTAATAGCAGGGATTAAACCAGGCATTCTCAAACTAAATCTTCAAGTCAAGCTCTTTTATTTTAACTTTTCTTTTTAAAGGGGAGAATAGACAGGGCCTGGGAATGAAATCTATGTTGCTCTGGGGATAGTTTTTTTCTCCCAAAACAATTTCACATAAGCCTTCTTTATTAAAATACACACAGAGACATACACACATACGCACATGCACACATGCACACACACCATACACATTCATTCTTGGTTTAATTGCCATCCAAATAACTGCCTGGAGACTCGGGAGTGGGTGATATTAAGGGTCAACAGACCCCCAGGGAACTGGAGCAAAGACTTAGCATGGCGCATTACCAAATGTGACCTTGTTTCCCTCTTTCTCCCTGACCACACCTTCGTTTCCCTCCCTCACTGTCCCCCTGACACGACACCACTGTGCCCCCTCAGAATTTCCTTTGACAGTTCATTAAGGCAAAAACTTTCCAACTTTCTTGAGGAAAATAATATTTTTACATTTTCTGTTTCCCACAGTAGACTTGACCAAAGTATGACTTAATCATCTGTCTGAACGTTTTATAGGACCACACAGAACATTTCCCATGATACCTTTCCTCTAGTTCTGCCCCCGCATTCTCTGAACTGACCCATTTACCTGACCTCCCGTCTACCTGTTTCCATTCTCTCTGCCTCCTTCCTGGTGGCTTTACTTTACTAAAGGAACTTTCTGAACTGAAACTGTGAAGGGCCAGGACAGTGCAAGAAAGCAGAACCATGATCCTGAGGCAAAAGTGAAACGCAGATGTCACCTTAGTGATTGGAAGCATATCACAAACTTGACAAGGCAAAGGTGGGACTTGAAATTCAATGAAAAGCCCTGAACCGAACGATAATATGGCTATTGAGGCCTAACACAAAAACAATTCAGGCCTTCGCCAGGCAGGAAGTCAAATCAGAAATCCAAGATATCAGTTGAAAAAAAAATAGCAGCAAATGTGCTCTAAATATTGCCACCACCCCAGACGAGACATTCTGTAGTACATGAAACAGTCTGAGGTTATGCTTCATACCCATCTGCTGATGTGATAGAAGGAGCCTTGGGAGGGGGCTCTTTAGTGTATTAGCTATTGGAACTTAAAGCAGAAACGCAGCTCTGGGTCCTGCTCCGTACTGCTTTACATAAACGTTTTCCTGACACATCTAACTCACAATGCTGTTTTCACTCTACACGCTGCCCGCAACAGTAGCTCCTTGTGTGTATAAGACAAAGAGTGCTACGAGAGTCTCTCTCTCTCCAAGACAGGGTTCCTCTACGTAGCTGTAGCCTTGGCTGTCCTGGAACTGTCTCTGTAGACCAGGGTGGCCTTGAAATCACAGAGATCCACCAGCCTCTACCTCCTGAGTGCTAGGATAAAAGGCGTATGCCACCAATCCCTGTATTGAAGGGTTAGTGGGAAATCGTCTTACTTTTTATACGAGGAATAGCCAGAAAAATACAAAGCGAAAAAGCAAAAACTGTAACTATAGCCATGTTTAGCTTGGATTTGCAAACAGGCACCATTGCTCTTCCAAATAAGTGCAAACAGTTTACGGGTAGACGTTTCTAATGAATTGAATTCTGAACAACAAGACTTCCCCCTCTTTGTTGCTCTTAAGTGGGAAAACATTTAATCCTTTTCGCAAATGAAGTCCTAGCTCTCAACTTAGCAGGGCCTCCTGTTGTGCTCAATTCTAGACGACAGAGGTTTCACTTGCTCACAGGGAGAACTGTCTCCTAGAGGGACAGGGCCAAGGCTATTCATATTGTAGGGAACTATTGGTCAGATTGAAGCCTAGATTAATTGGTGAGTCCAAGACTTATGAGAAACTGTGTCTCAAAAAAAAAAAAGAAAGGAAGGAAGGAGGGAAGGAAAGAAGGAAGGAAGAAAGAAAAGAAGGAAAGGAAAGAGAGAGGGAGGGATGGGAAGGAGAGAGAGACAGAGAGAGAAAGAAAGAAAGAAAGAAACAAACAAACAAACAAAAGGTGAATGGCACCTAAGGCATGATATCACTGGCCTTTATATTCACACCTAACAAGGGAACCCATAGGAACATGAACCCTCACCCACCCATACCAGCACAAACCAGTCATGATGTTATATTGTAGCAGAGTTAAGCCCTGCCAACCATCTGGACATGGAATACCTGGATGATGGAGATGTGAGGTTGAAAAGGTGGGGAGAATATATACACTTGTTGACTTTTCTAATTTCTGGGTGCCTTCCAGAGAGTCTAGTCCACAGGACAGAGGAAGGTTTACCTGAGGAAGTCACACTATTTTGCTACAATATCTTCCTGTAGGTGGCAGCACTAACAAGGCTGGGGTCAGAGAGGACCAGTTTAACTTTAGATAGCTCCTGAGGAGGAATGTTTAGTAACTTGGATACAAGAGGCAGTTAAAACTTGTCATTTGCTTTTGCGATTGACAGTAAAAGCTGAAAGTCAAGCAGCCAAACTATTACACAAATGAACACACAAACACACACACATGCATGCACACATGCACGTACACACTCATTTAAAGAAAACACACCAAGTTCTGTAATGTGACATCATCAGTCACACGAGAGAGACTTTGCGTCCGTCATGTCCTCTGTGCAGGACAGTGTGGACTGTTCAGCTTGAAGCACTTCTCACTGATAAGCACAGAGTTGAGCTTCCAACCTGGATCTGTCACTTCTGTAAACTTGCCAAAGTTAGTCGTGGTAGAGTTAGAATCCCGGACTACATGTTTAAGGTGAGCAACCACGTTTCAACATATTATTACTATCTTATTATTTTATATTAAAGAGGTTACTGAAGAGATAGTGAAGATAGAACAAAAAAATCCGACAAAAAATCATTATCAGATATAGAGATTTTCTGAAGGTACTATAAATCAATGCTTTCAGATGGCATTTTTAATAGACATACATGTGAGCATTTTGAGAATTTTGTATAATTTAATTATTAATAATTGCAACATTCTATGCCTATGGTCCCAGTCATTAAATTAATGTTTTATAATTCATTATCTTATTTTTCTAATATTTAAAGTCCACTTGGGGTTTGTTTTAACATGTAGCATTTAAGATCCTCAATAACCACATCATGTTATCTTCAACAGCAGCAGATTAGCTACAGGTGTTTAAGATAGTCTCCATGCAGAATTTACATCCTGTTCATCTTTCCCACAATGATAAATTTGGCAGGAATAGTTGTCAAGTTGGCCTCACTGCATGAGAATATCTAATGAAGCCTACCAATGAAGCAATGAGAGGATTATTTTGGTTTAGAGTGCCATGGGAACCAGGAAGGACCACTGGCTTGGGTCTCCAGTTAGAATAGCACATCACAGCAGGAACATGAATTGGAATGAGTGCCAACTAAGAAGCAGAAAGACTAGGGTCCTATAGGGCACTTCAAAGACCTTCCTTCAATGACCTGAAAATCTCCAGTAAGCTCCACGTATTAGAAGGCTACACATCCGCACTACACAGCCACTCTGGGAACCATACCTTTACATATATACCCATGGGGGAACAGTATCTATAGTTAGTCCATAGCAGAGTGGTTCTCAACCTTCCCGATTTCTAATACAGTTCCTCATGTTTTCCTGACACCCAACCCAAAAATTATTTTCCTGCTACTTCATAACTGTAATTTTGCAACTTTTATGAGTCACGATGTAAATATCTGATATGTAAGATAAGCAACCTCTGTGGAAGGGTCGTTAGACCACCCCCAAATAGATGATAGCCCATAAGTTGAGAATCACTGCCATAGCAGGTGACATTGTTTTCTCCACCTATCACACTGAGAAATTGAATATTTGAAATATAAACTAACTTACCAGCCTCCATATGCCAGTTAAGTCTAATGCTAGACTATGGATTTTGGTGCAAAGAAACAATGTTCTTTCCATATACTCTCACTCTCTGACAGCTAGTTCTAACAGCCAAGCAAAGCAGCAATGTTCAATGAAATAAATGGGTTCCATTATTTAGTATACCATTCCTCTGCAGCATCCTTTTTAATTCAACATTTCGCTATTCATTATCTATGTTTAATTTTTGAAGTACATTTCATGTACAGTGAAAGAAAGGGAAGGGGAAATAATTACTTTCTCGTCAAACTGCCATTCTTTGCTAAAGAGTGGTCTTCCATAACTAAGGTGTAGAGTATGTCACCAGCAGCAGCATTTAAATAGCAAACAGAATTCCTGTTAATTTTTATTTTGTTTTAAATTTCATTATTAAATTGCTATTATGTTGCTATTCTTTTGAATAATTTTCTTGCCTTGTAAATGAGAGCAATGTTACCCAGGATTTTTCCAATGAATTTACTTTTCACGTTCATTCTGACTGCACCCTCTAACAAGTACAGAAATTCCATAGATTTCTGTATCACCATTTCCAAAATAACAATATACTGACCATATGAACTATGCTGATATATATTCAGAAAGAATTCAGTCTGGATGCTAAAATAAAGCATTTTTGTGGTATTTCTTCTGGAAAGATCTCAAGAATATTATAATGTGGTAATATTTCTCCTTGAAATAGTGCATATTTTCCCTATTTGTGGCAGAAGGAAATGATGAGGAAACTGACTTTCCTAAAAGGCATCTCTGGCAGTGAGTCTTGAGAGAACACATGAATCCACAGGTGGCCAAGTTTCATTGGTGACTTTGCACTCACCAATGCCTTTAACCTGTGAATCAGGAGCACCCTGCAAACATTAATGAATCCTTCAGATAACTTTACACAGCATGTAAGTTCCATCAATGAGATCTAACACTGCAATGTTGTGAACTTAGGGACAACCAGAGAGCTCCACGCTGCCAAACTGGTCTTGAAAACAAGCCTTGCTGTTCATCTGGAGGGAGATATGATGAGATTCCTGAACTGTTCAGGCACAGTGAACTTCAGGGATTTGGGCATCTCCATCTTATAGAGGCTCAAATATCGCAAAGGGCCAAACCTCAGATGCTTTAGTGCAAGAACTGTATGCTTCCTTGCTGCTCTACAAGTAGGAGTGTAAACATCGTGTCTCTGTGACCTTCGATGGTCTCACGGATTGCGCATTGTCTTTCATCTGTCCTCTTAGACAAGACTGGGTAAATTTATGGCATATAATTAGGAAGGCAACTTTATTATCTTGTGCATATTTTCTGTGAATCATCCTTTTGAGGGGTGGGTGCTTAAGTTGCTTCACTATGGTTCATTTTTATCGTCTGAAAATTCTTTAAACAACTTTATTGTGCTTGATTTTTAAACTTCCCAAATTAAACACCGCATTTGGCACAGATTGTGCTGTTAAACGTTTGGCAAGTGGAAAGTGTCAGAGAATCTATTTACTATTCGGTACACAGAGGTCATTTATTTTCTATATACATAATGGCATTTCCAAGATATGGAAATGGCAAATTTTGTGATCTTTATAATTAGAGGGTAATTCTCATATTAATCATAAATATCACCAATACTTTATAATCATATATAATATAGAATTGCAATAAAAAGACACACCATGTCATAAAAGTATCTTTTAGCATATGGTAAAGGAAAATAATATATAATGAGAGTTGGGAGATAAAAATCAAATGTGAAAATTCAATGATATCCTTAATATCTTTATTATGGTCATAAAATATTTCATTGACTGATACAAATGAAGTAAAAATGTTCCCAGGAGTATTTCCTTTTCTCCCAAAGTTAATATAAATTATTGATACATAAGTTCATTTAGAAAGTATAAAGTCTATAAGGTGGCTGTGTTTAAAACTAAGGTGACAGTTTCTTACCAACGTGAGCTGTGCAATATTTACTTCCTCTTCTAAGCACTGACACGCACATCCCTTGGCCTTACACTTAGACTACAGGCAAACACTATAGGATAAACTAGGGTCTTTCAATGACACCATGCCTTTTCATTTGCTTTAACCTATGTTTTGCTGAAGTCTAATTGCTTCCCTGCTCCTTTTTCCACACATAATGCACTTTTCTTTGAACATGTCTCAAGCTTTTGCATGTTCTCATACCACTCCCCCCTAAACACAATTTCCCCATGTCTCTCTCCTCTGTTTATTCACCTCTGCTCAAATATTCTTTCCTCCACTACCCTAGTATACTTCTAGTATACTTCTTCCTCTGTTCATCTACACATAGGTGCAATCTCTAAGTCTGGGGGTGTTTTTCTTATATCCTCTCCTGTCTTGTTACACATCACCATATTGAATATTTATCAGTGAAAGACTGTCATTTCCTGCTGTAATTTGAAATCTGTGAGGGAAGATATTATTGTTTCTTTTTTAAATCTCTGTATCTCCGTGCCTAGAATGCATAGGATTTTAGGATTAAAAAAAGGAATGATTTGTTGTCTAGCTTTATAAAAAAAAAAAAAAAAAGAAGGCATTAACAGTTCAAGGACTATCAAGGTGCTGTAGTTGAATGTAGACTCTTTATTCCCCACCCCCCGAATCTGTATATTATATGAATGATGGTGCTTGTGAAGATAGAGGCAAGCACCTTGGTAGCATCTTATGTGGAAGATATCATATCCCCATCAGTATGCTCAACACAGGCAAAATGTTAGCGTTTCTTTGTTATCTTACTAGAATAAATATTGTCACTGACTTAATTTGGGACACTCTCTTTTCCCAACTAAGGACTAAAATAAATTACTACTTAAAATGCTACACCCTAGTACTTCAGGAGTAATTTTCTGAAATTAACACTGGAATTTTTTGTCTGTTTCTTTTAGTCTAAGAATTAGCTAAGTGGTAACATGGGTCTATTCCACAAGACTGATTCAAAACAAAAAATGAAAAATTATTCAAACAAGGTAACATTGTTAGGTTGGAACAGAAACACAAATTCTATTCATTTTCTATCACATTTTCTTTTCTACATTTAATAGAGGAAATGAAAATACTTCTAGGATTAGTTGTATATACTCTGAGGAAAAAAAATCTGATTACACTGGTCTTGGGAAAAGGACCAGCTAGCAACCATTTTAATTTTATTCAACTTATTAGGCCAAATCTGAAGACTCTTGCACAGAAAAAACTTTCTTTAGAAAACACCATTTTACATTGACTACTGCACACAATATGGAAAAAATAATCTCAACATTAGTTGATTGCCATAATGTTTTAACTTAAAGTATTTTATGATTTTTTTCTTTTATTTTTACTTGGCAGCATTAGAGATTAAAACTAGAACCTTGCTGATATCTTCCCTCATGTGTTTGGGCCCTGTTATTTTGAGACTGCCTCTCACTCAGTGCATATACTGAGCTTCAACTCACTGTAATATTAGAGACAGGCCTTGAACTTGAAATCTTGCTACTTTAATCTCTAAAGTAGCTGGGAATTACAGGTTCTTTGACACCAGGCCCCACTGTAAATGGAACTCTTAAAAATAAGGACTTTGGGGTGTCTGGGTGTATACAAACCTCAGGTTTCTCACTGCTGATGAGTAGTCTTGTGGCTAGCATCTTATGTGGAAGTAAAGCCAATGCTGATATTCTTATTTGGTTCTTTGTGTACAGCAAAGAGACCTCCTAACTCAATGGAAGCTACCAGAAATTCATTTGCAGAACATAGTGTTGGTGTTTCAATGCCAGTGTCTGAAGAATTTTCACCTGAAAGGTGTCAGGTACAGAATATTTCCAATCATGAGAGTTAAGGATTGAATTTACAATTTTATTTGTTAGCTCTCAACTATCTCTTTTTCCCAATTAAAGTTAACACATTAATTCGGTAGTCAAATAAATCATAGGGTAGGGTACATCATGTTCTCTTTTATCTGATAAAGGTCACCCTAATGATTAGAAGATAATACTTGTTCATTATCTATTATTCCTAAAATAATAACTTTTTTCAATTTTATTTACTTGGCAAAGTGAGACTAATACTGTTGTCCATTTGCTGTGCTTTCCAATATGTTGTGAAGAAAACCAAGGAATGATATAGTGACATAAATTTCTGCATCCTTCTTTTCAAAATTTTGATTGGCAACTGAAGGCCATTGCATGCAAAGGAAAGGGAGAAAAAGCTTCCCCTGTGCAAGTGTTTCAGCTCTGAGAGAAAAGGCATACTGGCAGTCAGGAGCCAAGGAATACTACAAAGTTACACCTCACAACAAACCTCACACAAGAAATTTATTGGGAGAGACCCAAGAAGGTGGCTGCCTAGGCTTAAGTGAGATGTAGCAAAGAACCGAGCAAGAGGCAAGCTTTATATAAGGTTTTATGTGAGGGGATGGTAATGGGTCTTTTCTTGGATTAGAGGGATTTTGTGGCGTGATGTTGGGGCAAACTCAGGTACTGATGGGATTTTGTTGCCTGATCTTGGGCTTTTTTTTTTGCTCTGTAGGTCAGGGCCTGCCCACTATCCTGCCTTGAGGGTCTAGGCCTGGATGTCATCAGTTTGAAACATGGCTAATTGTTAACACCTGGAGGGGTTTCCACCATTGGCAGTATAATAACTATCATGCAAATTAAAATATTGATCAACACAGTGATACTTAACTATAGAGATTATTCTCTAGAATAACTTTAAGATACCACATTCATGGTCCTAGAAAAAAACTAAATCTTGGCTAAAGTATAGTAGAAACAAAAATATAATTGTGTGTGTATATGCACAGTATGCATATCCGTGGGATGAGAAGGTACATATCTGTCCATTTGCCTGTGGGACCAGAGGTCGACACTGGGTGTCTTTCTCATTCACAGTCCACCTTAACACTTTTAGGATTTTTAAAAGTTGTTGATTTTATGTGTATGAGTGAAGATCTGCATGTACGCAGGTTCATAGAGGCCAGAGGAGGGCATCTGCTCCTCCTGGAACTAGAGTTACAGATGGCTCTTGATATGGATGCTAAGAACCAAACCATGGTCCTCTGCAAGAGTAGTAAGTGGTCTTAAGCGCTGAACCATGCACCTTGTTTTTTGATACAATGTCTCTCATTGACGAGGAGCTCAGAAAAATAGGTAAGATGGCTGGTCAGAAAGCCCTAACGACTTGCCTGTTTCTGACTCCCCAATATTGAGATTATAAGCACTTGCCACCACGCCCATCTTTTTCTAATGTGTGCATTCTGTCCTCCTGCTTACATGGCAAACACTTTACTGACTGAGCTGCTTTCTTATCTCCCAAAATATTATTTATCAACTTGGATTTCATGAATTCTCTGTATGACCAAGACGGTGTATAGACTTGATCGCAAAACATTTGGTTAGAGAATGAATTCCTATATTATATACAAAGATTTAAAACTCCTTTTCAAAGTAAACTTTATTTTCTTCTCCATAGGAAATAGTCTAAAATACGCTTTAGTTAATCCACAGATTAACTAATATATCATATATCCTGATTATATATATATATATATGTATATATATCAGGAGATCTTGTCTTTTTCCCCCTTACTAGGTTGATTTATGTGTGCTGAGTGTGGTGGCTCGTGCAACTCAATAGAGTTGGTTCTCTCCTTCCACCATGTGGATTCCAGGAATCAAATACAGGTCAACAGTCATAGAAATGTGAGTCTTATAGTTTAATTGCTAACATTTTATGTTAAGTTAAAATGTACACTAAAAGTCACTTACAGGCAGATGTTCTAATAAAAATAAACCTGAGAAGTTTAGTCCTCAATTATTATAATAATTATTATTATTTTTTGGTTGTTGTGGTTGAGGCTGAAATTATATTTTGTCTTTATTAAATTAAAATTTAAAAGACATCAAAATATTAGTATGAATAAGCTACATAACCTTATACTGAAGCATAATACATTATGACAATTGTATTATCCTGTCTCAAATTTAGACAGACTTTTAACACTGATGCTATGCTCCATTGAAAGAGAGGAAACTAGAGAAACACCTCTGTTATCTACCTGTGATTTCTTAAGTATCATCCATTTTACATACAGTCTCTTTCAACCTTCATACTAACTGTAAGAGGGAACTGTTGCTATATTATTAGTACAAGGAAGCAAGGCTAAGTGATTACACAAGGACACACTATTGAAGGTACTAGGTAATCTATCTCCCTAGGATACAGATCTGAGTATATAGCTAAGGAAAACAACATAGACATTATGGACACAATTTCTAAAATATCTCATAATAGATTGATTTTAATTCAATAAACATACCTACACTGCAGTATGGAATTAATTTCTTCCCCTACCTTCAGATTTTTCTAATGAGGTAAGTTTTTCATTTCAACCTCTTTCCCACTCATCTAAGGTATTTTTCATAATGGAGAGTAATATACATAATTCATAGGATAATTGAATCTACAAAAAATGCTATTTTTAATACTACCACACAGGATTTAATACTACCACACAGGATTTCTTTGTTATACCTAGCCATCCTGGAACTTTCTGTATAGACCAGACTGGTCTCAAACTCAGAGATCCACCTGCCTCTGCCTCCCAAGTGCTGGGATTAAAGGCGTGTGCCTCTACTGCCCAGCAATATGTTTCTTATTTAAAGCTGTATTTTCCCAGTTTTAAATGGCAGTTTCTTAACAGGTTAAACCAATTCCTAAACGTAATCTCCTAAATTTCTCATTTCTTTTGACTTTGATTATTGGATTTGTTTTGTTTTCACTACTGAGTAGTAATAGTACAGAATATGTTTTGTAATGATAAGGTAAGAACATAAACTTTAGAACTCTCTCTGTCTCTCTTTGTCTCTCTTTCCTTCTCTCCCTCCCTCCTTCCCTCCCTCCTCTCTTTCTCTCTCCCCTCAAACACATAATAAACTTCTCAGTTCTTGGAGCACTATGCACTTTGGAGTCACTAAAAGAGCAGCTAACCATTTGACACAGTGTTTGGATTCTCACCCCCACACAACAGACCCTCATTACCTAACTGTTAATCATTGCCAAAGGAGCAAGTCCCCTGACAGCTCTCAAGCCCCCAGCCCCCAAGCAGACCTTTCCACACTTGGTATCAAATTACACTGCAGTCACAACAGGGGGACTGCATGGTTTAACTGCCCATCAGCAAAATTTGCTTTTTGTTTTTTTCTTTTTCAACTTGGACTGAAATATTTCTTAAATTATTTACTACATATTTCTCCATCCATCAGAAGCATAGAGTTTGAAACTTGTTCTTACAAACATCTCACAGTATATACAAAACACTTGAAGCCCGGCTTTGAATCAAAATTCCATTCCAACAAGCTCCAGTTACCAATAGAGAGGTTTTTATAGAGATCCTATTTTAAAAGAGATCATCCATCTATTATTTAGGCATTAGGCTTATGATATACTGATCTGTTAAAGGAAACGTTATACTAGCTATAGTCATTTTGTTTATTGAATGCTGGCTGATGCTTCTGTCCATCAACACAACAGGTTCACTAAAATTGTGTGCTATATTGACAATGTGGAAACATTCAAGAAGTAAAAAGGCCAAAGTTCACATAACCATTTGCATGACTGATGGCAATATGTGTGGAATTTTATTATGTCCATTTCCTAAAACCTAAGTCTTAATTGAAATAGTCTCCCAATCAACACTGTGAAAGCCAAAGGCAATTATACCAATAGAATCTGTTGTTTATTGAATTAAAGAAAGCATTCCTTCCTGCCTTCTTGGCCTTCAGTTTGTTCCTCATTTTCATTTTGTAGTATTAAACATATTTCAAGTGACCTGATACTGATACCTTCAACTGGGTATCACTCACCAAACCACCTTGAACTCATATTCATTTTGTGAGATATCGATAACTTAAGGATAAGAACAATGGTTCTTTTTGTCTATGCTCAGTGGTATGCCCAGTATCTGTGCCTCTATTGAACCTCGCCAGTGGTTCAGTATGTCACTAATCAAAATCCAATTCCTGACCCTAGGAGAGTAGAATTTGCTGACCATTAGTCAATAGATTATCAACCAAATGCAAAGGGAACTTAATAGTAAGACTATTATTCTGGACACAGATGAAGTGAGTAATAGCATCTAACTCTAGTACAATTAGAGCTTAAAGGGAGTATCACTGTAGCTCCAATGAATCTTGTATGCTTCACAGTGATATCTAATAAAGTCTGATGAATTTATCTGATTAAGCCTTGTACAAAATTACTAAGACAAGCAATGTTGTATTTAAGGATATCACTAAGTACTTTGAAAATAGTTATGGACCAAAAAAAGCGGAGAGAGATGTCTTATCTCACCAAGACAACTCAACATAGTGAATCATCAGGTTAAAAAAAATAACTTATTTTCAATAACCATAGCCAAAATGTGTTTTTACGTGTATTTTAATTCCTACGCGGTTAAGAATGTTGGGTTATCAATGGATGATATAATGGATGATATGTTGCATATTCATTTCCTACAAAACATTAAACTTTACATACTGTTGTCATGTAAAATTTAAAGGCAAAGATTTGAAATAAATGTTAGAGCTTAAAAAGTATGATTGTGCGTCACAGGAAGTAGAATACTATTTCTGTAGATGCTGTGTGGGGATGTGACTATCACTTACCGAGAACACTTTTCTTTTATGTTTAAAGAGCAATTTCTTAGAAGGTGATCATTGTCTAAACTCAAGTGTTCCTGAAAGGGGTCAAAAACTTCCCACATCAGAAAGTCCAACAGTCTAGGCCTGCCCTTTTCACATCTCAAAGTACAAACCACTGCCCACAGATTCTGAAGATTTCATTACTTTTGTGTCTCTATTGTCAAAAACAGTTACCTAGAAATTTATGAGCATATATTTGGACAAATTTGTAAACATGTGTCCATATATGTGTGTAAATATACATATGTAAGATATTATATATATATATATAGTATATATAGTCTGCACATGTATAGTATATATACTACACACATATATAGTACTGTTGTTTTCAATACTTGAATTAATAATTCTTTAGAAATTTAATTTTTTTTAGGATCAGAGCTAGCTCACGTCTGAGCCATCTTTAGGGATTTTTCCCTAGCTCCATGCTTCATATTTTCCCTGATCACTAAGCCTGAAGGAAATTTAAAAGTTTCAGAACAGAACATTGATGAACTGTTCAAAGTGGTATGATGATTTTTCTTTTTATCTGTTAACCGAGAGCAATTATACAAATATACTGAGTACAGAAAATAATGCTTCGTACTGGAAGTTATTTTGCTGTTACATTACAAAAATTTAAGAATATTAGTTTTTTTAAAATTAGGACAATATTTAGACACACACACATATATATATATATGTCTAAAAATATAATATGTATTCTTTACTGGTAGAATGATATTATATGGGGATTATAATTCTTAATTTTTTTCTCTTCCACTTTTTTCTAAGGCATCTTTTATTTATTGATTCATAATTTTATACATGGAAGCAATGTACCATTTTTACCATATATTTTTACTCTCAATGTTTTAAATCATATTTCAATCAAGGTTTTATTCCAGTTATTTACTCAATAAAAGTATGAAAATGTCAAGGAAAGAACTGGTTTATCTATGTATTCATTCACTGTTGACTGATGTTTTTCTGAAATATGTTATAGCTATTCTTTCAGGAAAAGACAAATAACCAAAGATGAGAAATGACTAAGTATGTTTGTTTCATATATTATTTATAAATAATATATATATTTTAATTATACATCTGAATTAAGCAACTAGGAAACCATTGTCTTTTCTTGTGTACTACCAAAAATAGAGAGAAATAATAGCATATTGTTAATTATGAATGGACCAACTTGACGTAAATGGTATTTTTGCTTCAATATTGAACAGTACATGATCAAGACAGTCCAATGTAATATTAGCAACTGTTTCAAGTATAGATAAAAACACTAACTTATTTTAAACTTGATGTGTGGTACCAACATGCAAATATTTGGCTGGAGAGATGGCTAAGCAATACTCCTGCAAAGGACCGGAATTCATTCCTAGAATTGAGTTCACAGCTACTTGTAACTCCAGCACCCAGGGATCTGATGTCCTGTTCTGGCCTCTTTGTTCAGTGTACTCAGATTCACAAACATTCACTCATGTGTACACATCTATATTTAACTTAAAATAAAAATAATTTCTTTAAAGTCACAAGGAAGCAGGCAAGCAAAAATAAAAATTAAAACAGTTTATTTTAAATTTATCTGGAAAGTAATAAAATAGGTCATAATATAATCCTTGAATATTCATATCATTAATTATCTAAGTCTGTTTCTTTGAGTTAATAATAAAAAGCTAGAAAGTTTTAATTTTTAAAATTAATTGTATACCAGAATATTTTTGAAATATAATATGTAGGAATTTACTTTAAAAATATTTGTCATTCTTTCTTCCTCTCCTTCTCTTTCCCTCTCTCCCTCTCTCCGTTTTCTTGTCTCCCTGACTATCTGTGTCTCTCTATCTCTGTCTCTCTCTCCTCCTCTCTCTCTCTCTCTCTCTCTCTCTCTCTCTCTCACGTGTGTGTGTGTGTGTGTGTGTGTGTGTGTGTGTGTGTGTGTGTGCACGCGCATGCGTGTGGGGGGCACATTCACTGCATATGTAGAGGAAGGACAAACGCCCTCTGGTCATAGCTGCTTGTCTCCACCACCATGGAATGAAGACTAGAACGTAGGTTACTTGTCATGCACAGAAAGTGCCTTTACACAATGTGCCCTCCTGCCAGCTGATTTTAAAAATATTTTAACAGATTAAAGTGTCCTAAGATTTGGCAATTCGATTTGACAATATCTAGCATTGAATCCCTTTAATAATATCAAGACAAGTGAGAGTTATTTGCTGGATTTAAGGCTTGCATATATCCACTTGCAGTTTAAAAAATGAAAATGTTATATACATATTTTTTAGGGTGGTCAGATTTTCTTATACACACATAATAGGTTTTTTTTATTAAATCTACTTCCATCCCCCTTCAACTCCTGTATCCATCAGTCCAACTTCATGTGCTATCTATTTATCTTTCAGATGTTTGTCTGTCTGTCTCTCTCTTAAGCCTACTGATTGCACTTTGTGCTGCCTACATATACATGGGTGTAGGATTATCTGTTGGAGCATGACAATTACTTCATTGGCTGCCTCCCTCAAGAAAACTTTCTCTGCCTCCCCCAGCATCCATCAATTGTCAATAGCTCCTTTTCCAGGGGCAGAACTTCACTAGCTTCCTCCTGATCATGTTAGGATATTGCTTGGCATGTTCTTATGCAGGTCTTTCAAATGCAGTCACAGCCACTGTAAATTCATACAACAGTCCTTTTATATGTATTATGTTATCTTTTGCTGCATATTTCTACAATCTTGGTCACTTACAATCTTTCTATCTCCTCTTCCAGAATGATATCTGAGAAGAGAGAGAGCATGAAATTATTATCCTACTTAGAGCTGAGTACTCTAGAGTGTCTAGTTCTCTTCATATTGATAGATACGAATTTCAACATCTATTTATCGAAGAAGTTTCTTGATGAAAATTGAGAAGTATACTCATAATGTATGAGTCTAAAAAAAGGAACATAAGGGGCAATTTAATACTATGTCCATTTAGCAGACTTACCATATTAGGTCCTTCTGTAGAGTATATGCTCTTAGTCAGACATGAGATTTTTGGCCCAGAGAACAGTACCAGGCTTGAGGTTTTTTTTTCATGTGGAGTGGTATTTGAACTCAATTGCAAAGTAGTTGGTTATTCCCATAACGTTCATCCCATCGTTGCACTGTGGGCTTACCTTGCCAGGCCAGTAGCTAGTATAGCTTTCAGGGTTCAAAAATGAGCAATATTGCTGAATAATTTTCTCCCTAGTAGTGGAAATAAAACCTTTAGGTGCTATGAAAGCTAGGAAGTAGTGATGAAGCTTCCTGTCTGTATCAGCGTGATTTCTCTGTGTCCTATGACTCAAGTATGTGATGTTTTTAGCAATAATATTTTGTCACCAAGTTTTTTATAAAGGGCAGTAGTCTGTAGCGTTTTGGGGGACATCATCAGTTGGACCCCACTGACCAATAACTCAGAAAGAAGTAATCCATAGGTGGCATGAGGCTTTTATTTGATAGAATATGATGATATTCGGAGAAGCTTTATCTCTACCTCCATTATAGGGAAAATCCACATAAATTATTTTTACATGTGTAGACATTTTAGGCAGCTTCACGGTAGCAGATGTCTAGATAGCATTTTCAAAGGTCTTTAGTGTTAGTTATCCATCCCTATAGCCCTTCTCTATCCTGTTCTCCCATTCTTTGCCTATTTAACTTTTCCTTTGCAATTACTTATGATAAACATCATAAAATAAACTCTTCTTCTTCTGGAAAAGGGCAAAGAACCCCTATTTTATCTTCTTTATTCCTCAAGAACTAAGCAGAGTTTCTCTGCAACCTACATGCAATTCTGTTTACTGTGAAATCCAATTAAAAAGACATCTGGAACTCTCCAGATGTGTCCTCTTCAACACTACCTGAAAGCTCTTGTCTTGCAGCTGTTTAGGGAACTACATCCCACAGCACACATAGAATTCCCTGTGCATTCAGATCTGTCAAGGTATTTGATTCTTTAGTCTGTTAGCATCATAATGTGTTTGCAACTGTACTTCTTATACTACATATAGGAAAGAGAAATGTAATCTATAATTATTTTGCCACTACAAATAAGGGAAAATATTAACCAAATTGTAAAGGTTGGGAAGATAGCTCAATCAGTGAAATGCTTAAATCAAGCACAAGGAACCCATGTTAAAAATATAAACATCAAGCATGGTATTATGAAACCCATTGACCAGTCAGCCCCATCTACTTGGTCAACTCCAGGCCATTGAGAGGCCCTTTATGTCAGAGAGAGAGAGTGTGTGTAGGAGGGAGGTAATGAAGGAGAAGGAGAAAAGGACAAAAGAAAGCAATCCAGAAAGCAGTGCCTGAGGTTACCTGAGGCTGAGTTTTGGCCTCCATATGCTGCATAGACATGCACATGTGTATCTTACTGCTCATGCATATCTGTAAACACAAATGCACATGAACATATGCTAAATTCGTGATGGAAAATTGAAAACTTTTAAATGGAATTAATTTGTGTGTTAATAAGTTAATGGAAAGTAGGGAAGAAATAAAACCCAATCTAGTTTCTTGACATCTATATAAAGTAGAAATAAACCTCTCATCACAAAAAGGAATTTTTAAGATACAATAGTAGTAATAGTGACATTAAACAGCATTTCATATTTTGTAGGTCATTTGACCATCCAAAAATGTAGGAAATAAATGTTAGTATTAATTTTGTAATGTATGTGAAAATGAAGGCTTAACCGCTGTGACTGTTTTTTTCTGAGAAGATAATTAGTGTCAACACTTAGAGATAGGCAGAGTGTTCTACTAAGTTCAAATTCAAATTCTATTCTATTCCTGTTCATTATAGATCTTCATTATGGATTATGTCATATAATGAAAGACTAATGTGTACCCAAATTTACCATAATATAAAGGATGGATTTTCCTATCATCACAGCTCGCATGCTTTTATGCTCATTACATCATTGATGAGAGCACTCTCATGAATGAGATGATACATATCATTATAGACATAATAGGGTCAGAAAGTTAAATTGTTTTGATGAAGCTCAAATAGTAGAAATGGAAACATGACTTGACCTTCAGCTTCTCACCTTCTGAGCTTATGAAGACAAAATTGCTCACTCACAAAGGCTCACATCTCCCAATAACATATCTGATTTTAAGTTTTAATGATAGCTAGACATTCCTATCTTCTAAGAGCAGAGTTAATTCCTCCCTTAGAAGTTCCAGCAGGAAACTCTTAACCAAGTCATCTCTGTCACTTAATATGTGCCCTCAGAGATGCCTATAATCTATTCAAGTGTTTTATAATGTAGATCCAATCACCTCAATAGTTAAACATTCATTCCACAGTGACTTAAACACAAATGTGAAGTAGTTAGACTGAACCAACACCACTTGTTTAATCAGCACTTTTAATTCCCTCCTTATAGAAATTGTACAGAGGATTAAAATCTGTTCTCCCCTTTGAGGATTTATTCTATATAATAGAGATTGGCTGGAAGCCATTGAAACAAAACAATCTGTGTATCCTCAAGGCAGAATAAGACATAAGTTCATTTTAAGCATGACACTGCTGTAAAGTTGCTGCCATGCTTTTTCGCTGATGAATCTCCATGTGCATGCTGATTTTGTGCAATATATTAGATGGCAGTAGCTTTTCATTTAGTAAATTAATTTCTCTCTTAATTCAGTGGGGATGAAAATATATTAAAATCTGCACTTTTGTAATTAAGGAGGTAATGTTTCCAAGATAAATATAATTTTGAAACGTGGAGCTATTCTAGTACAAAAATAGAATTTCTTGGTTGAGACAAGCCTGGGATACATGAACCCTTTTCTCGAAAGAAATAAAAGTAGAATTATTTCCGTATAACCAGAACCCTTTAGCTGTATGTTTGTGGAAGCGATAATCATATTGAAAACAATTGAAGTATTTTCATGTGAAGAGCAGAATTACTATGATTTTTAAACTCACTTTAAGACCAATTTGAAAAACTCAACAACAAAAAGAGTTTTACAGATTTGCTTTGAGGTGTTGATGCTGATTTGGAGTTGACAGAGAGTTTCTGGGGTTGGATCAAGATGTGGGGGAGCAGGAGTGGTTATTAAATTGTATGTCCCTGGTAGTTTCAGTTTCCCAAAGGAATTTTCAGGGACCTTGTTTCTGGTGCAAACATAAGTGCCAGACTACAGTTCCCACATTATAAATTATCCTTGTTTTTGTTAAAGCTTAAATTATTTTTATTAGCTATTCACCTGGGATGTGAACAAGAGTCAAGCTAAAACTTTCAGATAAGCAAAACAGCTGTTGAAATTCGCCTTTTTCTTGTCCTTTCTATCACCATGTCTGCCTCTTGCCTTAGCTTGTCCAGTATTTAACTTGCTTACTCAGTCTCTCTTTAGCCCAAATAGCTCCATCTTCCACCATGACACAATTCTGCTTCCGATGGGTACCAGTGCCAGTTTCTGTGTGGGCAAAGTGGTTCTGCCTTCCATTACATTGGCTTCAAAAGTTCAATAAATGTTACTTCTAGTAGTTTGACACAAGGATATAATTTCACTCAAAATGCATCTCAAGTGAGTTTTTCATAATGTAGAAAAGCCTAATTTTTTATTCATGTTAGTATGGGTATAGTATATGTATGTGTGCATGAAGATACATGGGAAAACATGAATGTACATGTGGAGGCTGGAAACTGACAGTGTGTGGTTTTCCTTGTTTGCCATCCACCTTTAATTTTTGGAGAGAGGGTCTCTTACTGAACTTAGAGGTCATTATTTATTTAGACTTATTGGCCAAAGAGCTTCAAGGATCTGTGATGTGAGATTTTCCTCTGTATGCTGTGAATATGTTTTATTACCATTGTTTAATAAAGAATCTGCTTTGAGCCAATGGCATTGCAGAGTAGAGCAAGGTGGGAATTCCAAGCAGAGATAGAGGAGAAAAGAAGGCCGAGTCAGAAAGATGCCATGTAGCTACGGAAGGAGAAAGATGTCGAGACACCAGGGATAACCTTACCGGTAGGCCACAACCTTGTCATGATTCACAGATTAAAACAAATGGGTTAGTTTAAGATGTAAGAGTTAGGAAAAAGAAACCTAAGCTATTGGCCAAGCAGTGTTGCAATTAATATGGTTTCACTTGGGTTCTAGGAATGATCTCATTAGGGACAGTTGTGAGCCACCATATGGTTGCTGGGAATTGAACTTAGGACCTCTGGAAGAGCAGCCAATGCTCTTAACTATTGAGCCATCTCTTCAACCCTTCTTGGCTGTTGGATTCAGTTCCAGTTCCCAGTGCACACAGAGGATTTCAGATCGCTACTCTTTGTGAGAGTTTATCCCTAGATAAATGGACCTTTGTTATTCTCCATTCTGGGCCAGTGTAGAACTCTCTGTGCACCAACAGAATGAGACCTCAGGTCTTCATTTGTGTATGATAGGCACTTTACTGATTGAGCCATCTTCGCAGTCGTAAAAAAAACAATTCAGTTTTCAAAAGTGACATTTTATTGGAGATTTTTCTAAGTAAAATTGCTCATTATAAAAATGTGCAAGATGTATAAAAATAGATTTGTTTAAAAAATGAAATAGTATACTATACAAAAGTAGCAATAATGTTGCCATAATTTTCAGCATGTTTGTAATGGATAGTATATGTGTATACATCATATGCATATATGTCCATATATACATATATTTATTACACATATTGTCATATTTATACATGAGTATGTATATGTCCACATAGACATATATTTATTACATGTATTATCTTTGGTATTATTATAATAATTTTCATATAGCATGAATAATTTTGATATTTGTTTTTATTCCATAAATGAATTGAATATAATGTTTTCTATTATGGAATAATTTAAGAGTTATATTTGTATATTTTGTAATGAATATTAAAATAATATTTTATATACAAACACTTTATTAGTTACTCTATTAGAAATGCAGCTTACTGGTTACTGATAGTATGAATGTTAAACTTGAGTAACCTTTGGTTGACAGAATATTTGTGTTATAACTGGACGCATTCTGTACTGATAGATACCAATAAGCTTATTTTCTGCCTCTTTTTCTGTATAGCAGTTATCTTTTTCTATTGGAACATCCCATATTCATTATTATTGACACTCAGTCACCTCTATCACAGGTACAAATGGAAGTCTTCTGTCTTAGAAATGCATTGACACCTCACAGAGCAACCTCTCTCCAATCCAAAAGAAAAAGAACCTAGAGAGGGAAGTGCTTATACCCAGAATATCTTTTGGGGAAAGATAATAAAGATATCATATAACTTTATTCCATATTATTTGAAATGGTACCCAAACCGATAAGACTCTATAAGAATGAGCTCTGGTTCATCAAACAGAGTCTTCCACAAAGTCAGTGTCATGCCCCTGCAAAGAGCCGTCCGTGGATAAACAGTTTTAAGGTTATGTTCAACCTGGTCTTTGTAAGAGTGTGGACTCAAGCTAAAGAAAGGGCTCAGTGGTTAAGAGCATTTGCTGTTCTTAAGAGAACCTGGATTGAGTTCTCAGAGCCTACATGGTAGCTCACAATTGCTAGTAACTACAGTCCCAGGGGACTCTCATTGTCTCTGCAGGCACCAGACACTCAAGGAATTTAGAAATGAATATAGGCAAAACACCTATACACATAAAATAAAAATAAATCTTAAAAATAAAAACCGACAATCTCTCAAAATTGACAATCCACGTTTTTTTTAATGCATTTTAAATATACCTAGATATTTTTAAGTATTTTCAACTTTTAACTTAGAATATTTCTTTTGACTACTGCCTAATAATACATAACTTAAGGATTAGGTATAAAGGATAAGTACATATATCATAGGGTCCCATATTCATACTTTATTTTCCTGTGTTACTGCGATTTTGTTATCTTTTTGTTCTTTTTGTTCTCCAAGAACAAAGTAGAAAGAAAGAAGGAAGTTACAACCCATCAGCATATCATATCCTGGAAGTGAAACATGAAAATGTTTACCTCTGTAGTATCGAACAAATGTATTGTTTTATAAAAATTGCCTCTATACAAATATTTTGACATTTCCAGAAAATAAATATACCAGATAAATGAAAATAAGAGAGAAGCAGTCAGCTGTCTGGAAAAAGACAAGAAACTTAAAGTAGAACCACTTGATTTCTACGGAGAGCATATTCATGATCTTTGGTACAGGATCCTTTCGCTCATGTGTGTCTCTGTCATCATCAAGACTGAGCTTCATGCTGGAACTATAAGGTGTGATTATGACTAAACCCACCAGTTGGGGCAAATCAACAAAAGAAAGTTAGCCAAACATTTTCTTCTTGCATTCCTAAAATAATTTGAGGTGACCTCTGGAGAGTCGGGATCTGATTCTTCAGACCGTCTTGGGAGAAGGCGAAGGAAGACGATACACGGAATAAAGGCATGCATATTCTGATACAAAAATAAACAAACATGGTTTTTAAAGTGGCAAAGAAAAAGTTGACTGACAAGAACAAACATGCCCCTAGAACTATGGTTTCCTCTTAAAAACTTTAAGGCGACTAGGGATTTTATATGGAGATGTGACAAATTTCTCACAGATGGGAAGAGATATAAAATGCTGCTTTGTAAGCATTCATTTTAACCAGCAAGGATTTTCTCAGGCAATGACAATACACACTGTGTGGCAAGTTGATAAAGTAAATAGATAGCTACTGCAGAATACTCCACTGCAGTGTCTGGAGGCCAAAGCCACCAGTATAATCTCTATCCAGATGAAACAAAATCTCTCAGTTTCAAAATGGCCACACAGATAGATTTCATCCATCTGCTTGTGAGATTTCTTATTCTGTTGACATACTCTTGAGACAGGCCACATGAGAACTCACCTAAACAACCCTTTCCCTCTTGTTCTTTGAACTGGAACTGGCCCCTAATACTTAGGTTCATCATACCCCAAGTCTCCTGTCTCCCCCTCCCTTTCTCTGCTGTGTCAGAATGGCTGACGTTGGTTCTATCCTACTTTCTTTTGTTTCATTTCATAAACACACATCCACAGTGGCACCTTATTTTTATATCTTAGATGGTGGCCAGGGCAAGAAAACTCATAGGAGGTCAAATGATATCACAAAGAATTAGGGATAAATAAAGGAAGAAGGCAATTTTTCTCAAAACCTTTGAGAACAATGAGGCTCCATGAGGAGAGTAAATTATGTACACTTCGAGGATTGCTGACTCCCCAAGGTCATTAGGTACCATTTAGAGCAGTTAGCTGAACCCGAGTTCAGAGACCAACATCAGTCAATGGCTCCATTGTTGTGCTTCCCCAGTACATATATTAAAGTTTATTACTGTGTAATTGGAAAAACGATTGCTTTTCGTCACTGATAGCAATTATGATTACATTTCACATATCTTCATTCTATGCAAATAGGATGCCACATGGAGGAACCTGTCTCACAATTCTAGTTTGTTTTCAGTTACCTACTCCCATCCGAAGAACAAAATTATCACCAATGGGGTGTAGAGAGAATTCCAAGTCAGGCAGGAAGCATAATATAAAATTCAGGGTGAGAGCAGATAGGACTCAAATGATGGGAAAGAAAGAATTAGAAGAATCCAATAAGACTGGGAGACAGAATTCAAAACAAATATTAAAGTAGAGTAAGGGGAAAAATATCCAAAACATGAGTGATATAAAAGTAAGACTAATTGTAGAAGTTTGAATCTCATTGTTTTCTTATGTGTATGTGTCTACACCCATAAGACTATACTGTAACTTTGATTTTCTTACGTATATATAACATGTGAGCAATATTTTGAAAATACAACCATATGCCAATAAATCTCTTTTAGTCTTATATAAATTTAGTGGATTAAAAGGGTTAACTTGCTTTAACAATATTGGACATGCATTGTGTCCCCATCTCAATGTCAGAGCCAGGTTATGATTTACCACACTCCTGCCTAAAAGTTCTGGGAGGCAAACAGTGATAATGGCAATAGTCTATATTGTTTTTAGATCATAGACTCCCTCAACCAGCATCTAGGAGGGGAGTTTCCCATTGGTGGTCAGTACCTATTGAGGAGGGAACAATCAGACTCCTCCAGGGATGAACTCCCACATAAATTGTCCAATCCTAAATGGTTAGCCCTGGACACATGCTTATATAAGAGAAGATTAACGGACTCCATAGGTTATATAAACATGTGTACTTATGCATACAATAGTTATATACATGTTACAATAATAAAGAAGATACCATGAATTTGGGTTCAAAGTCACAAGAAGAGTTGGAGAGGTAGAGGGAGGGGTAGAAGTGATATGAACGCAGGGCTAAAATATGAGGTTATTAAAAAATATTAAACAGAATATAAACAAAACAGCAATAAACATTGCCCAAACCAACACATATACATGAATATGTTGAGACTAAGGCTATATTTAACCTGCTTAAAAACCAGATTCTACCTTTTTTTTTTAAATTAATATCCCTGCTCCTTTCTCTCCACTAAGCCCTCTGTAAAAACTGTCATGCGTAGGCTGCATTGACTCTCCCTGTATTAAAATATTCATGTTCACCATGGGAGTGTTCCAACATTCTCAGGGGTGTTTTTATTTGGATTGAGTTTTACATATGAAACTCACATATGGCAATGTCTTTGGAAAACGCGGTGACTATTACCCTTCCAATGTGCTTATCTGGAGATGACCCCCTGACACCTGGCTAACAGCTCATGAACTTAACTCTCTCACCTTTGTCCTACTAGTAAGAGAAGGCTCTGTGTTATTAGACAAGTGCCATTCTATGTGATTTAAACAATTTAAACTCTCCCTAGGCTAAATGGTTTCCTTTTTCAAAAATATTACCTCAGGGGCTTTGAGAGGTGGTTGAGCAATTAAGAGCATTTGTTGCTTTTGCAAAGGTTCTGGATTTGATTCTGAGCATTCATGTGATGACTTTAACTATGCGCAATGCCAGCTCCAGGGCTCAGAGTCCCTCTTCTGAGTTCCTCAGTACCAGGCATGTGGTGAACATATAATACATGCAGGCAACACACACACACACATATAACAATTTTGATACATAGTTCATCAATTCTTTACCAAGTTTGCACTACCTCTATCATAACATTTATAGCAACACTCTAATTAATGACCTGATTGTTCTAATCTATAATAGGCTATAAGCAGCATCATACCAGGAGCTTCTCTTTCTCCTAGTGTCCACATGCTCAGTATTTAGCAGTGATATGAACAGAGCATTGTAGAGGTATTACATGAACATTGAATATTTATACCAGAAAAACAAACCTGCACTTCTTTTGGATTCTGTGTCAAGATTATCAAAATGAAAAATAGTGAAGTTAGGTAGTTAAAGGCTAAAATAGAACAATGAATTTTTATTTTTTTCAAAGACAAATCTTTGCTATTTATCTAAGGAAATTAAAATTGATAAATTTTATATTATCTAGTATTATAAGAACAATAAAATTTTGAGTCAAGAGTTTGTTTTATATCCTCAGCCATACTTTTTATATATTAGGTGTTTGGGGTGTGTGTGTGTGTGTGTGTGTGTGTGTGTGTGTGTGTGTGTTGCTAGAAATTCAAAATAGGACTTTCAGTACCATTGAGAAATTCTCTACCATCTATCTTCATTCCTAGAACTAAGTACTTGGCACTTACCTTGAAAAATTTCTTAAAGATAAATAAATCAATATATATATTTACCTCAGGTTCAAGGATAATTTCATTTAAGATGATTTTTTAAAATCCAAGTATACATTTTAGGGCTTTTACAGAAATATACTCATTTTGTGCTTTAAAAGTACTCAGCAGTTCCCCCAAGTATCTACACTACATTTGGCCAACCCAAACTCTAACTCAGCACCAACACTTTCATACACTGTATCTCATTGTGGAAAAAATAAAATAATTGATTTTTGGCCTTAAATACAATGTTCAATCTATTTTTATCTATCTATAGATAGTTTATCTAATCTCCCACTGAACTGGAAGAATTTATATTCTTTTGTTGAAGTTTAGAGGCCATTTATCCCTTATACTGTGCCAAAAATGTGGAAGAGAACTGTTGCTAATAGGATAAACATTTATATAAACTTATGCTGCATTAAAAGTGTAAACTGAGAGTATAAAATAATCTTGACTTCCTTCACTGTGATTCACGTTTGTTTCCTCATGGAGTTTTGATATCACGGATACTTGCCAAGCAAATAATGTCAATTTTTGAAAGAGAAATCAGCAAATATGCAAGTATTGATACAGTAACTTTAGGGACAAAGGAAACTGAGTCCCAAGGAGAATAAAAAAATGTATATTCCACTATAGTTTACGTCAACTCCTAAGATTCTTCATCATGGAATTCTACTGCCTACCTAGTGTGTGCCTAGTTCTTCTCTGTGTTCGAGTTGTAGAAATATTGACTTGGCAGCCTAGCATGCTCGTGTCCCACAGCTTTCTCCTTAGTAAAATGTGTAATCCAGCATTATTCAAAACCGTGATTGTGCTATAAAGAGACAGAGTTATCCTTTCATTTACAATTCCTATATTGCAATGTGGAAAAGAAAATACCTATAAATAATTCTGATTTCTTGTATTTCAAATGTTTAAAGCCCTGGCTGGCTCAAGGTATTTACAGAAATTCTTTACTATTAATTTATCAAATTAGCTTTTCAGAGATATGGGGTATTACTACCAAATGATTTATTTGTTATTAAGATAGTTGTTTTAGCGAAACCAAATATTTTGATGTTCATAAAATTTCTGTTTGCCCTTTCTTCTTTAAGTTCGATTTGATTTTGGGAAAGGAATTCTAGAAAGAAATAGAAAAGTGGTAGCTAGGATTCCTGCACTTCATCTAAATTCAAATTTCTAGTTACTATTACATGCACTTAACAAAGGTTGCCTTTGACTGTGTATTAGATGTATATATATATGCATAGCATGTATATGTGTATATATGTGTGTGTATTTAATATATACACACATGTTTATGTTTAATATCATATTCATGTGGGGTGTAAATCCTTATTTGAACAGGCTGTAGTAGTGTAACATGCAGATGAAAATCTGAAACAAAGGAAGCAATAGGGAAAATTAAAGACAGGATCTTCTTTTTGCTTGTGGTCTGTGTTCTATGGAGTTGTTCTGAAAAAGATTGGTTATTCAGTCCACCATTTATTTGTCTTCTTCAGTCTTCATGACATGCCAACTGTTCACATAAGAGTACCATTTTAAACCTTAAACACACTGAAAAAAAGCTTGAAGTCAATATGAGATAAATGATTAAAAAAAAAAAGATGACAAAGGTCCAACAAAGAAAAAAAGGAATTCAAAGAAGCAGAACAAGCCTTAAAGTCTAACCTGCAGTCTTGTTTTGTTTATACTAACTAGTCCTCCTTTCAAACTCAGGGGAAGTTGGTGGGTGTTAAAGTTTCAGATCTGTGTTTGTTAGGGCATCACAGAGTGGAAAATGAGCTGTAAACTTGCCATCACCTTGCAAGGTCTAAAGGCTTGACTCCGTGGATTGTAGCAACAATACATGCCCTTGCCCATGTGCTGTGACACTCACTACACATTCCTCCACTGGTACTGGACAGTTCTGTCACCAGACTGGATGCCAAGAAGGCAAGAATCACCATTTTTACCCCTCATGGGTTTACTACCCTTAAAACCTAACTCAGTTCTTTGCATGTAATTAAGTACTAATGACTATTTTCCTACATCAAATAAATTTATAGGCAAGTATAATTTCTTCACTTGTTTAATTAAATAGTACAATTTCTATAGTTTCTGTCAGGGGAATTTCTAAAGTTGCTCAACTTTAAGGTCTCTAGATTTTTGTTCTGGGGATGATTTTATGACTGTTCAATGACCGGATTTTCTTTCTTTCTTGTCCATAACTAGGCAAGCGCCCATTCCTCATCCTTGCAGCATCCTCTAGCCAGTAATGCTTAAAAGAGTCACAGCCTTAGAATTTCCTACCATCCAATCGTGTGACACTTTAGGTTTGGTGAAGAAAAATCTTCAATCAAACAAAATTTTCCTGACAACAATTGCGAGTTTATATTTTGTTATGAATTATTTCCGCCTTGCTCTGGATGTTACGAAGACTTACCACTGTTTAAAGCAACCCATATGTATCACACCCTTTCCTTGTGAAACTTTTGTCCCTGTAGGAAACAAGCGGAATGTTTAACCCACAGTGTATCTGACTGTGTTTCTTGGCAAGCAGCACAGTCCTTTTAGTTTTTGCCCATGCTACAGGCTATCTTTAAGTATCAGAGTGAATGTGTAGTCAGGTAAGTAAGCCCATGTCACATACCAGTGACTTTCATCAGTATAAAGGACATAACTCTGTTATAAGCATCCATGCTTGCATTCAAATGTAATCAAATGCCTCAGTTTAAGATACCAAATCCTTTGAGTTCTAAGTTCTCTTTCTCTGTACATTTAACCAGGCTTATAGCGGCAAATAAGAAATTGAAATCATTTTCAAGACATAAAATGAAAGGAGGAAGCAAGAGAGAGGAGAGAGAGAGAGAGAGAGAGAGAGAGAGAGAGAGAGAGAGAGAGATTGTGTTCTTACTGTAATTGCCAGCCCCAGGCTCTAATTCTTTTACAGCACAGTCAGCAGCAGCAGCAGACATTTATGAGCGCAGGCAGCAAAGCCCCGGACAGGGATGCATTTAAAATGTGTCTGTAGGAAGGAAAAGAGCCCTCTGGAACTAAATAAAATTTCCTTGGTTGGAGTGTTGGGTGAAAACCAATATGGCAATAAACAGATGCTATTTTTTTTTTCATCTCTGAACCAGGAACATGGAGCTAAAAGGCTCTTGCTAGCATCAAAGTGAGGAAACTAGAATGAAAGAAGTTTAAAAAAGAGAACTCATAGTAATTATGAGTAGGATTCAAACTTTGAGATTTTCAGGTATATTGTGTTAACAGTAACATGGTCTCTTTCCTTTGTCCTCCTATTTATTTCTTTTATATTATGGAGGGGATACAGAATCAACTATACTGAAAGGTTAGAATGTGATGGTGGATGCTGTTAAACAAAGCTGAATGCGTCTGTTGGAGTCTTTGCCAGCCCAGCAGTGGACAGCCCCAGGAGGGTACAGGAGTGGGCAATTCTTAACTGCTAGAAGACTAACAGACTAAGGAAAAAACGGAATAGTACACACACACAAACAAGAATTCTCAGTTTTCCCCAAATACTATGAATCAAGATATCTCCTGGGATTTAAAATCACTACTATAAAATACAAATGTGATTTTTACGCTGTTGTCTCTTATTTTAAGTTTTATCAAATGATTTTGCCTCTTCACCATGAGTAGAGTGTAGCAATACTCGGGCAGCCTGCTCCTCATTCCTCTCTATATATGAGGTGTTAGAAGGGATTAGAAGGGATTCATGAAGGCCATAGCGCAAGATCCTAAAGAGAAGGGTGCTAAGCTGATGTGAGTTCTATTTAGTAGGCATTAACTTTTCCCCGAGAGCTGTGGTTCTCAATATATGGGTCTTGACCCCCTTAGAGGCCACATATCAGATATCCTGCATATCACACATTCATATTACTATTCATAATGGTAGAAAAATTACAGTTATGAAGTAGCAACGAAATAATTTCATGGTTTGGAGTCATCACAACATGATAAATTTTATTAAAGGGAAGCAGTATTAGGAAGGTTGAGAACCTCTGCCTTAGAGGCTTCTCAGTCACGAGTTGAGTGTGACTGCTTGGAGATTAAGCGATAGAAACTTAGTTCAAAATTCTCAGGAAACATGGGCAAACACTTTCAACAACAGGAAACACCCACTATCACTAAATCCAAACATTAGCAACTGAAATCAAGAATTGAATACTGCTTTTAATATGAAATTAGATACAACAAATAATAGGCTTAATTACTCATAATAGAATGATATTATACTATGAGAATGTGAAAAAGGGAATCCAAATACACTGCTAGAAGGAATGTCAACAAGGCCAGCCACTATGATAATCAATATGGAAGCTTATAAATCAAAAAAAAAAAGAGTAAAACCAGATCTTTATATTCTCCAATTGTTTGGCAAAAAGAAAAGGAGAAATGGGGGCCTTGAGAAAACAGAAGTAGGAACCAAGAACCTTAGATATACTTGGCATACAATATAACTTTAAAAATGTTAAAACTTAAAAAATAAACAAATGTAAATGAAAATAAAATTGCTAGTTTAAAACACAGAAAGAGGAAAGCACAACAGAAATCAAAACAGAACAAATGGAACAATAAGAGAAAATGGTATAATGTAATTGAAAGCATAGTTTATTAGTTCTTGAAAATTAAGCAATAACCCTAAAATGTTGAGAACTTTTGATGGCTATAAATATATAGCAATTCAAACATTTGAAACAATATTTCTGTAACAATTACCACACCAAGGAGCTTTCTAGCTATTTACTAAAAAAATGAAGACAAGAACATATCTCCGAAACATGGTAAACCAAGAGTAACAAAGAGACAAAATCTTGATTTAAAGGAAAAATATAAGCCATTACATCTCAAAATCCAAACTAGAATCATATACCCATTCAAATATATACAGAGCATATTTTTATTTTAAAAATAAAGATGATCCAATAAACAAAACTGAGAACATTGGTCATTAGCTGACATACAAGAGAAATGTTGATGTGGGCTTTTTGCCAACATAAGTGAGATTAAAGAAGGATTAAAGAAAAAAAAAACTTAAATTGAAGAAAGAATGGGAGGAAGTTTATGGGAAGGGATAACAATGGGCCAAACCAGTAACTCATTCATATTATAATTACATGTTGGTTTTGTTGCGGTTATAAGAGGGGAATTTATTTTAGTATCTGTTTCCAGACAATGTTTTCATTGCTATTTGCATATGAGAGTCAGTAAATGAGAGAGGCAGATGAGATGGCAAACCTTCTGGTTTCCCGTGCTATGTTCGCATTCACTGCATTTCAAATCCTTTCTAGCAACTCCTGGGTAGTCATTAACAGACACAGCATATCGCCATGTGACAGAGTCACTGGTAACTTCATGATAGTACTAGTAAGAGAAGATTGTTTCATACTTTTAATCCTTGGTCTAATCTATTTAGCAGAATCTGCACCAATATAAATTACTGATGTCATAGATACATACTTTTTTCCCAACGAGAATGTCCATTGATTCTGAGAGACAGAGTAGAAGTTAATGGTAATATTGGTAAGAACATTAGTAGATACCTGGAGGAATTAGAATCAAAGTATTACAACTGGAAGAATTCATTCTACCATCAATTATAACATAGTTCCCTACTACTAAGGAAATCAGAAAGACCCCAAAAAACAGAACTAGCATGCTAGAGGCTAAAAAGATATTTAACATGAAATTGGGTCTTATTTCTGACTAAATAAATTTCCTTTTCCCTGTCACATACACAATGTTGGTGGCTTTGTTTTATGCATTTAAAATTTATACAGCTACTGAGAATGATGAATTAATTGAGGATTTTGTGTGGAATAAGAAACAGCATGGGGGTACACGTACTTGAATGCTACACTAGAATGTTCCTTGTATATTATTTACCCAATTATTGCAACATGACTTTTAAAAGTCTGTGACTCTTCTTCCAAGAACTAGTCATTGTATTCTATCTTTGCCTACGCCTTTCTAGTTTCATTGTGGCACCATGTAAGTAAATAATTTTATTTTATTGATAATATTATTTGAAAGTCAACATTTATTTGTTTATAAGTCTGCTTTTCTTAATTTTAAACTACTAGTGTTGCATACTGCTAGCAAAGTATGTTTATGTCACACATATTAAATACATTGAATAAATTAGTAACATATGGATTTGTACCTACTCTTCAAAGATAAAAATTTAAGTTTTTTAACATTTCTATAAGTTGAACATTATGATTATTTTTCTGTTACAGAATGAGGGGCTGCTTTTTCTTCCTGGCCACCTGGCTAGCTTAGCCCTGAAATAACCACACAGAAACTGTATTCATTAAAACATTGCTTGGCCCATTAGCTCTAGTTTCTTCTTGGCTAATTCTTACATCTTAATTTAACCCATTTCTATTAATCTGTGTATCACCATGTGACCGTGGCTTACTGGCAAGATTCTAACCGGCATCCATCACAGGCAGAAGATCCATGGCTTCCCCCTGACTCTGCTCTTCTTCCCAGCATTCAGTTCTGTCTTCTCTGCCTACCTAAGTTCTGCCCTATCAGGCCCAAAGCAGTTTCTTTATTCATTAACCAATGAAAGCAAGACACAAACAGAAGGATCTCCTATACCATTCTTCCATCATTAAAAACCCCAAAGGAATACATGCTAATGCCAAGATATTCAAACTAAACCTAATATTTTCTTAGTAAATTGATTGGTAGGCAAAATAGTCTAAATTATCATTTAGCAAATTACTGACTGGTTGATTTAATTTAAACAAAAATGTCCCATGGAAAGAATCCCACAGATATTATAATAACCAAATAATTAAATTTATTATTACTACTAATTACAGCCTGACACTATGCAGTGCTTGAACTGATACAATATGAGTAACATCTATCACTTTTGAAAAATTCCTACCATAATTATTTAATGCTAATATAAGCAAGCTTTCAAACCTAAGATCCATTTTATAGAAAATTAAGAGTTCAAGAAAGCCAGTGATTATAACATACAGATGTAAGACAAAGCCAGAAAACTGGGTTTTCATAAGTATAACCTGATCTCTTGAAAGATTTAACATTATTGGGAAATAAATGCAAAGAAAATTCTATCACAAAAGATACAAAAGCAAAGGCAGGGTTATAATATTAATGAAATTTTTGTTCCAAAAAATGAGGCATCTTATATTTCTGGGACAATAGAAGGAGCTTGAATGTTGGCTGATTTTGTAAGCTTTTAGAGATGGTGTTAACTTTGTAGATATGTAAGAATGGGTGGACATCCCTATTCCTGGAAAATGATACAGGAATATTTGAGTGATATTTCAATATTTTTCAGTTTTTAAAATATTTTAGCAGACAACTAATAAAAAGAAAGCAAGAAAAGGCACTGGAGAGATGCCACAGAGGTTAAAAACTTCCTACTTTTGCAGAGGACTTGAGATCTGCTTCCAAGTATCTGTATCAAGAAGTTCACAACTGCTTTTAACTTTAATTCCAGGAGGTCTGACTCTCTTTGGTTTCTTCAAGCCCTTGAGTGTACATAGTGTGTACATAAACTCATACTGGCATATTCACACATACAAATAAATAAAAATAATAAGTAATTCTTTCTAAATAAAATACTAAGGAACAATGGGAAGAAATGATGGAATGGATAAAGGAACAAAGGAGAGGAAAAATGGTAAGAGGTATAGGAAAGAGGAAATACAGAAAACAGAACAGTGATACTGGCCATGAGAACATATTATATTTATGTATCACTCATAGAATTTGAATGCTTGAGGTTTTTTCCCATAATAAAAATTTAAGAAAAATATCATTATAGAACAAAGCCAGGAAAATAACTACTGCTTTTGGAAGGACATTTCCCTGGATGAGGTCCACATGAAAGAAGGACAGACAGAGACAATGACAGTACCCACTTTTACTGAGAAGAAAAACCCACAGATGGGAGGCTCTGGTATAAGAGTGGGAGCCCACTATTGGCTGACAGGCGGGTACTCACAGGGCAGAAGGGATGTGGGAAGGAGACTGAAAGGTTTCTATTTGGGGCGCAGAACTGACTATTAGTAGGGTATCAAGGAGTGATGAGTTAAAGAGTGTGGGATGAAATACCTGAATCTCTGGTCCTTGCTGCTCAGGGATGGGGGCAAAAATCTTGGGAAAAATGTTACTTTAGTTTTGGAAATCATATTACTGTATCTTCAGGAATTGTCACAGTTTAACTAAAATAGGGAGCTTTACTAACAAGGAGAAATGCTATATATATACTAAAAAAAAAAGCTAGAAATCAAAATGAAGTTGGTTCCCAAGAGAGGACACGCACTGGGGACTATTAGGTTTTGAACTGAAGCAGAGCTCAGGCCTCATCTCAGAAACAGTAGGGAAAGGTGTGGGTAAACGTGTGGGGCATATGGCCCTTTAGTCATTTCTGAATCAATCTGAAATTAAATTTCTGAATCAAAATTTAACATTAATGTAATCATTCCTTTTTCATTCACAAGCTTTTAACAGTCCAGTCCAGTAATTTTTACAGACATTTGAAGAGGTGTTGTCTAGAGGGATTAGAGAAAAAAATAGTATCTTTATTTGCTATAATAAATTCAGCTTTTATGGAATCACCTGAAAATAAACTGTCTCATTCACTTGCTCCATTATTACTCTCTGAGGAAAGGAATTATCTGACAGATGATAATCCTCTCTTAAAGTCTAGTCACAGTTGTATGCATACATGAGATTTCATATGTCTGATAAAACTTCTTAGTTCTAGGAATTGAGATTTGTTATAAATCTTAGCCTTTTATTTTGTTTTTCCAAAGGACATGCTCAGATGATTTTCAGTCCCTAAGGCCAAATTCAACCATCAGTTATCCATGCATGGCTCACATTGACTTCAATGACTCCCATTGACTACTATGGATGAACGCCAAATTCCACTGAGGGTGTGTGTTCATGCAATTCTATTTGAAGTTAGTGGGGGTCACATATATATCCCAGGGCAGAACTTGGCCCAAGGAGTCTATACTTGTCAATTGCTGTGTTAGCATGCAAAACAAAGGAAAAAATATCGCCACTACAAAAGAAAACCAAATGTTAATGACAGCTCTGAAAGGGACCCAGGAAAGCCAATTTAAAGAAGTACAGAAACATGGTCATGCCGTTACTAGACAGCTAGAGGCTGTAAACAATTAGAATTCATATAAAATATATGTTGCAATAACTTTTTTCTTGGGTAATTCTCACACAGATGCGGTCCACATCGCAGCTTTAAGTTTTTCTGCTTTTTCTATGAGAATGTGAGTCTGATTACAAGCTATCCAGCTCACACTAATTCTTTTAACTGATATTCACTTTCATATAAACTTTAATGCAATACTTGTTTAGTTTACTGCCCTCTTGTTTTATTTTCCACTAGTGCACAATTTAGGATCCTCATTAGTGGAATACATCACACATGTAGTAATTACTACAGTAAAGAGAAATACAATAATAAAAAGAAATTATTTTTTTCTGTATGTGTCAGAGGCCTTCCCCAGGTTGATACAATCCAAGGGTATATTATTTACTAATTTGTAAAAGCAAAGATTGTAATGAAATTCTTTCTATTATCTTAGCAATTGTTCATCTTTTTGTCATGGAATTACCAGTAGGCAAAAAAAAAAAAAAAAAAAAAAAAAAAATTCTCCTTTGCAGGCACTCCGGGGCTTCTGAGGCTATTCTTCCTGGCCATTAGTATCTCAAAGACAATGACTATTCTGATGCTGTTGTTATCACCCTAGATTAGTTTAAGTCTTCTGTGTTTATCAAAGTCTCCTTTCTTTGTGTCCTTCCTCAGGAAGACCTCTGGTTTGACTTTTAGACTTTTAAACTTTACCTGTCTCTTTCAACCTTGGCCCCTAGGAGCTAAGAAATAAACAACTTAGGGAGAAAAAAAAAGAAAAAGAAAAAAAAGAATAAAGGAATGAGGATGCCAGACTCAAGTCTGCGGTTAATCTCATCTCTGAAATGCTGGCTTCTTAAGGTCTGAACCAAAACATCTGAATTCTTACTTTGTCCTTGGGATCTTGGGTCACTGCTGAGAGACCACAAAGTCTTAAGAAAAGTAATTGAGAAACCTTGACCCATTTCAGTGGGTTTTCCTTTCCTCTAGAATCTTAGTCCCACAAATGAGGCTGTCTTAATTGTCCTCCTTGAGACAGCAAACTTTCCCTGGTATTAGTTTAGAAATCCTTCTAGTTATTTTTAGTGAACAGGTTGCCATGGGGCAAGCTATTGCTTCATATCTGAAAACACCTCTTCATGTGTGATCTATCTCTACTAATATCCTCACCTCTCCCTCTGTTGAAACAAATATTTATGATACTTTTCCCCAGAGTCTCCCCTGAGTCTCCTTGTGTCATTCTTTGCTATATTAACATCTTTCCTTTAACTTGGTCCATAGCTTTCAGTATTGGGATTGTATTTCATGTCTCCTTTACTGTCCTTAGCCATGTTGCATTCTTGTCTATCACTGGGATAAGATGGAAATTAGACATACTGATCATGACAGCCCTACACATCTGTGTAGAAATAAGAACGTATCAAATATGATTTACCTATCATATGTAATGCATCCTGATCTAGTGTGTGTTGTAGTATATTTTGGTTTTTTATAAGTAGTTCTTCTGATCAATCAAGTTGATATCAATGTGTATCAGTTTGTTATCGCACAAAAGCCATAAGCTACCCAGGCTATGTTGTCTTTCTGCTTTATTCACAGTGCATGTTCACTTGACTCAGAATTAGACTGTACAAATGAAGATGGTTAATAGATATCTTCAACCCATGAACACCTTAAAGAGAGTCTACAGGCCCTGACTGGTATAGCTAAGACCAGTAGGCCCTGACTGGTATAGCTAAAACCAGTAGGCAGCTTCATTGGAGGTGTTTACAGTAATTATCAAATAGCTCCTATGGAAAAATATTCTTGAATTATTTATTAGTAATTTATCATTTGGTTACTAAGACTTTGCAAATATCAAAATAGTATGAATCTTGATATTTAATTCTTATAAAATGATTCAGTTCTAAGGAACAGATAGTGAAATACACATATGTGATAAGTTTAATCTAAACAAACAATTAAAAAAATTATCACCACAATCAAGATAATGCCACTTAACGTCCCTAAAGTCTCTTTGGGCCATGCTTATCCAATCTGCTCTCTTCCCTCATCCTCTGGTAAAATTCATTTGATGCATATTTTTACTATGAGTTTAATTTTTCTCACCACCATATTCTCGACTAACTAGTATAAGTGTTTTGAAATACATCCATATCATTATGCATGTTAATAATCCATCCTTATTTATTATCAGATGACACTCTATAACATGAACATGTCAATAATTGTTTATTAGTGAGCATATCATTTCAGATTAGGAAAGTTACAAAAAGGCTATGGATATTTTTATACAAGTTATTGATCATATGATTTTATTCCACAGAGCAATCTAAAATCTAGATCTTGCAGATTTATGTGTAGCTTTTTTTCTGAATATAAGTTAGGTAAGTACTTTCTTCCCCCATTGTAGATCCTTGTTCACCAATGAGAAAATTGGCTTTGTAATTCGACATTCTTGATTTTGTCAAATTTTTTTTAACTTCTCAGTATTTTAATACAGAGGAATTATTTAACAATGAGTTTAGAGAGGATATTTGCAGAGTCTAATGTTTAGAGAAACTATAAACCAAATAAAAATAATATTTTCATCGTTCCTCTTTTCTCTTTCTTTCATATATGTATGTGTATGTATGCTTTGTATGTGTATCTAAAGTTATTTAAAACTTTGAAAAAATACCATTTAAAATTCATATTAGGTTAAACAAACAATCAAAGGTAGGAATGATATCTCATTATTGTAATTCCAACTATTGAGAAGTTGAGACAAGAGAACTGCCATAAGTTCTAGGCTTCTCCTGGACACATAGTAAGTTCAGGGTAGCCAGGCCCATGTAGGAAAACCCTATCGTAGAAAGAAAAAATGAACTATTCATATCTGTTTTTACCATAGTTGATCAAAACCACATATTTGAAATATAGTATAGGTAAAATTAAGTTAAATAGATTCTTCTTTTGCCATTCTGTCTCATCAGTTCTTTGTTTTAATTCTCTGTAAAATTCAATGATTTGTTTTTTAACTAGTTTCTGTTATACAGGCTTAAAGGTTGTGCTGATACATATAAAAACATTTTTGGCATGTCATTCTTTCACTGTGAATAATGCCTTCCTGTAAATAAATAAAACAATAGTGATTTATCTCAGAACTAAAAGAAAATTATTGTAATGTGATTTTCAGAGAAGTAATAAAATTATAAAAACATTAAAACTGAAAAGTCAAAATAAATAAAAATATATAAAACAGAGTTATTAAGTTACATTTCCTACTTAAAAGACTAAAATCAATTAATTTTCTTTAATTTGGAATCAAGGTTGAAAGAATTATCATAAATAACATGAGGAGAGATTTTACAGAGAATGGCAAGCATAGCCTTATATCACAAGAGCGAACAGTTCTGGAAGAACAAACAGTTCTTGGCAGCTTAAATTAAGCTCACTGCTCAGCAAACACAAATTCTGACTATTTGCACATGAGTTCTAGTTTGAGAAATAACAGCTTATAAAAAGCACAAAATCTCGAAACCTATTCATAGTTCACCCTTCCTGGTTGTCTCCCATTTTTACAAACAAAGCCAACTTTCAAATTAAGAGTGCATGATCTCAGTAACTCTCTTGTTCTTTCGTTACCTGCGTTCTGTGTTTCATATTTTAAAATTCCTCACAGACCTTCTATATGAACAATCACATTAAATTATTTGTTTGCAATATAAGATTTTTCGTGAATAACTGTGGCATAAGGACTTCCACAAATAAGTCTCTCATTCCCACAATCTGGCCTATGTCTTCAAAATAAAGGGCATCAATTTGCAAGGAATTCAAGGCATTCTGAACCATAAACTGAAATAATTCTGTTTCCTTTTTAATCATCACTTGCCTTTCCCTCTTTGCTTAAGGTTGACACACATTCACTATCTTCTGAAGTGTAAATTCAATTCTGAACTACAAATATTTGTGCTTGGATAGCCTATGGTCATGGAGGAAGCAAAGCAGTAGCCTATCTCCTGGAATCCTAGATAGCTCTTTCCAGAGAATGAACTAAGAAAAGCACCCTGCAAAGGGCCGAATCATAAAGTTACACTAGCTAGAATAAGCATCGTATAGTCAGAAATGAAAAATACATAAGAAGTTTAGGCTTAAAAATACATAAATCAGTAAAATAGCATTAGTCCTCTGAGGGAAAAAATAGCATTTTTGTCTGAGGTTAGATGAGTTCTTTAAACCTCTGGTGCCTCATCTGCAAGATAAATATAACAGATTCTCAGTAGAAGCGTGAAAAGATTACATTATGCTTGGCAAATAGTAAATTGAAATTTTAAATAAAACATATTTATTTGTATTTTTCATAATAGAGTCTATATTCAAAAATAAAATGTTAAGTGACATTTGGCCATTTAAAAAACTGTATTCACATGTCAGCTGAGGTGCCTGCTTTTAATCCCAGCACTCGAGAACTGAGGCAGGCAGATCTCTGTGAGTCTGAGCCTGTCATGGTCTGCATGGTCTAAAGAGATAGTACAAGGACAGCCAGGGCTGTTACACAGATAAACCCTGTCTCGAAAAACCAAAGAAAAGTATATATAATAATAAAAATTGTGCTCACATAGTCAAACATTTAAACAGAATTTTTATATTTAAATTAGGGTAAATATAATAGAGAAAATATGAGACACAGAAGTTACATTAAGAAGTAAGGCAGAGTAAGCCACTGAAACAGCTTGGTTGGGAGAGCATTAGACTGAAGCAGAGTAAACTAAAAGTCTTATCCAGAACTTGACCAAAGATTCTCATTTTATGTAGGTTTTGTCAACAGTGAATGAGGTGGTAAGGGCAGTGTGGATAGATCACAAGGTAGGGGAAGTGTAATACCTGCCTTCAGATCAATGGAAGGAGTCCTAGGGCCTACATGGATCTCTGCCAGGTCCTCTCTATATAAATTATAAATTTAAGCTTAGTATTTTTATGGGACACCTGAGTGTGTAAATAACTGGGTCTCTAATTCTTGTGCCTGTTCTTGGGCCCTTTTCCTTATCTTGGGTTATCTTGTCCAGCCTCAATGTAATGTTTTTGTTTTATATTATTATTATTTTATTTAGTCATATTTGGCTGTTATCCTTAGAAGTCCATGGTTTTCTAATGAGAGATAGAGTAGTTCTTGTTTATATTTTTATAATGGCTAAGGATACTAAACTTTTCTTTAAGTGTTTCTCAGATATTGAGTTTCCTCTATTGAGAACTGTTCACTTAGATCTGTACTCCATTTTTAAAATTGGATTTATTTGGTTAAAAGTGAAAATTTTCTAAAGTTAAAAAGAAGACCATTGAAAAATAAGTAAGAGAGTTTTGTCACTATAGTCTATGGATGGCAAATGCATTTTAACTAAAGTGGAAAAGGATAATTCTTTGCAAGATAGTTTGGTGTTCCTATTATTATCAATGAGTGTGGCTTTATACATATTGATCCCACTAGACAGGTGAGATAGTAGATATACAGATTATAGATACATACATAGGTAGATGATAGATAAATAGAAGACGATAAATATAGATAGATCAATAGATAGAGGAAAGATAAAGATAGACATGAGAGTTGAAAGATAGATTGATAATAGATGATAGGTTACTTGATGATATATAAAAGATAGTAAATAGATATAGATAGATAGATAGATAGATAGATAGATAGATAGATAGATAGATAGATAGATAGATAGATAGAAGCAAGTAGAAAGATAAATAGACAGTGGTGGAAACTTGTAGTACAGAATATGTTGTATTCTTTTACTCTAGTACTCTGAGTTACCGCAAATATTAAATGTCAATTTTTAGTTTACAAAGTACACAAATAAACAACTAACAATATTTCACATTTTAATTGATGAAGTAGAAGCCAATCTAGGAGCTTTCAGGATAATTTTTTTCTAGGAATTGTTTCATGGAGAAGGGTTGGAGGCTGCCAATGAATCCAGATCAGGAGGCCCAACAACAGAACTGTTTTTCTTAATGCTGCTTGTGAATATGAAAAGGAATTCTTTTTTTCTAATTATTTAGGTTATCTCATGATGATGTTTTAATTTCAGAAAAAAAAGAAAATTTAACATGAAGTCATTTAAGATATAATATGGAAAATAATGGTAGAAATGTCTCATTATCTGAACTTGGAGATACAGGGAAATTTTCCAGCCCTCTGAATTTAACTGTAAATACTCATGCAAATATTTAGAAAAAAGCATGTGGTATGAAAAGAATTGATAGTTAATGGTCATTATGAAAGACAAGAAGCACATTATCAAAGGCTAATAGGAAGACAATGGGAGGGTGCCAAGCTAGGAGTCCTTGTTCGTACTCTGGCTTGCATTACAGGCATAGGTACAAACCAGGTTGAATTTCCCCCAGGTCATATATTTAGGTTGTAACTACCAATGTAATTATTTTGAAATAGGGTTTTTAGGAGATAATTAAGGTTAAATGAGTTCTTAATCACAGGGCTGTAACCCAATAGAATTTTAGCCTTTATAAAAAAGAGAAATGCTTGCATATATGTATATATATGCCAGATAGAAAACACTCAGCAGAACCAAACCAGGCTTCCACCCTTATTTCTGATTGAAGCCGCCAGTGCTTTAGGAAATTCATCCCTACAGTCTAGTGTGCTTAGTCTATGGTACTTTATTGTAGCAATGTAAAGAAACTTGGGCCCTTTCTTCCTTTGAATTTATCTACTTACACAATCCAATTTTACGTTGATCTCTGATACTTTTGACTAACTTAGGCTTTCTCTGTCTTTTTCATTGGAGGAATATTTGAAGAAACTCTTAAGGCTCAGGAAACTGCAGCAAAGATGGTTAGTTTGGGAGTCATCAATAGAGTGACAATAATCAAATGTGGCATCAACAATCCAGAAACATTTTGTCCTGATATTTGAGTAGATGTAATTGTTCATACAATATCTATTTTAGTCATCGCTTTAGCCTACTCCATGCCATGGAGCGTAGGCTTGAGCACAAGTCAGCAGTAAGGCTGTGGAAACATCAACTCTGCCTTTGAAAATTCCAACTTCATCTTGTAGCACTGCCCAAACTGCTCTAACAATCTGTTCACAAATTCTTATTCTGTAAGGTCTAACTTGATGCATTCCATTATAGACAACGCATGTGAAAGTAACTTTACCATTTGTATTTGAAATCAAAAGTTAGATTGTAGCCAACCTACAAAAGGTAGGTGGCTAGACAGGTTGTTAAACATAGCTAAACTTTCTTCAAATAATCTTTCCTTTTAATAAGTTAGGCAAACATAATAAATTTCTACTACCTGACTGTCTAAAACCAAAATAGGATTTTATTTTCTAAATGTAGGCTCAATAGGTTTAATTTAGATAAATTGTTGTAAATTGACTTTAATTAGTGTCATTTACAGTATGAAAACATTTTAACAATGTTGAACAGTAAGGTTACTAACCATGTCAAAGAAATATAAACAAAAATGTAGTTTGACACAATTTTATAGACCCATATATACATGAAAAGTGTTGTATTTCCTTCAAAAATAACTGTGCTACATGTGTTCCATGACTGATGAGATTTGAGATCAGCCTCTGAATGTCCTCTTTCAACTGGAAAAGGAAAAATTATGTCATTGCTTATCTTCAAATTCACCTCATGTTACTATGAAACAAAACCATATTATTAAGAAGATTCAGGGCTTTATAGATAAATGAGGAAACTGGCCCAGAAAATTAAACAAAACTGTAAAAGTACAAAGGTTTCCCAGGGTAATTTTCTTCCAACCTAAAGCAACCTTACTGTGAAGCATCAGCAATAGAGAAAGGGTCATGAAAACATAGTAACCACTGCACAGAATTGCCTTCTCCAGAGGAAAGTTGGTTTTAGTGGATTTTTCTTGGTGGTGGTGGTGCTGTTTATCAAGAGAGGTTGATTGTTTTGTGTAATTCCTGATCATCCCAGCGGTGCCTCCAATTGTAACACCAGATTCTGTGTTACCCTCTCAGTACAATTTGCGCGCCACTCTATGGTACAGGAGCCGAAAGAACACAAAAGAGACCTGGGTCAGTCCAAAGGAGATCAGCCGAATGCTGTTTATTCAACCTTGGGAAGATTCTAAGGTACCTAGCTGCTGCACAAGGAATTCCCCCCAGGCAGGTGGGAAATTGCCACACCCAAGATGGAGTAAACAATGCCCTACAGTTAATCACCAGTCGGGGCAGAGGGAGCACAAAAACAAACAAAAATGTTTTAGCTGGCTGACCATAAACTGTTCTGAAGTAACCCCAGGAACAGGGGGCAGACCCTGGCCCTACAGTTTTGTTTTGAGGATTTTTTTCTCCTGTTCTGAAAGTTCACATTGTGTAGTGTATTCAGTGATGACAGAGAGGTAAGGCTCCTTCTCAACTTCCTGCAATTTAGTTTCTATGAATTAGAAATGGTCTCTCCTATACCTTCTCCAAGTTGACCAAGGACTTAACCTTTTGAACACTGTCCCTCCATTCACAATTATTAGCGGCAGTAGATAAATAATTGTAAATGGGGTCACCAGTGCATGTCCATCATTCTCAGTACTTCTGTCATGGGATATTTAAGAATTTCAGAATTAACACTTTTGCTGAACAAGCAGCAAACTTTCCTGTCTCTTGTGAAACCTATAATGATATTCCAATCTCTTTAGTCCCTACAAAATATCTATAGAAGACTTTTTTATCTCAAACTAGAATAATTACTTGTAGAGGAAGGTAAATTTTCAAGAGAGCCAAGCATAAGAAAGAAGTGAAACATCAGATTTGTAAAAGGTGATAGAATGTTCTGCTTTTCTTTAATATTTTCCCATACACTATGTTCTTTACCTTTCTCCAACTCCTCCCAGATTCTCCCCACCTACCTGCCTACTTACTTTCTTCCTTCTTCCAAAACACGAAAACTCCACAAAATAAAAATCAAAACAAAGAAGCAAAAGATGAATAAAAGGAAAAAAAAAGCACAAAATCTACAAAACAAACAAAAGCACATTAAGTCTGTTTTGTGTTGGCTAACTATTCCTGGAAATGGAGTTTTCCTTGTTGTGTGATTGATATACCTAGTGAGGCTCTACTAAAAAACTGATTTTCTCTGTGTCAGCTGGTATCAATTGCATATAGTTTTTTGGTTAGGGGTAGGACCCTGTGTCCTCTTACCCTTCTCGGTGTCAGAATCACATCTGGCTTAAACATGTGCAAGTCTTGTGCATGCTGTCATAGTCTCATTGAGTTCATGTGTAGATCAATCCTGTTGTGTCTAGAGACACTGTTCCCTTGGAGTCATCCATCATCACCCTTGGCTCTTACAGTCTTTCCTTTTCCACCTGGATCCTTAAGGCCTGTGAAGAGGAATTTGAGGAAGAGATCCCCGTCCTCCAAAGTTTCTCCCTTTCTACACATTGTTCAGTTGTAGGTTTCTGTGTTAATTTCTATTTTCTACAAGATGCTTCTCTTATGTGGGTTGAATGAGGTACTGACCTGTGGTTATAGCAGTATGTCACTAGGAGTCATTTTATTATCATTTTATTACTATGCTCCTTTTGCAGAATAATATTAGTAGGTTTTCCCCTAGTGTGAAGGCCAATGAATGCAGGCCCATTTCTACCTTGTCTGAAGGTCAGAGAGTTTGGAGACTGGCAGGCGTAATTGCACCTCCTAACTCAGGAGGAGATATCCTGGCTCCTTTGAAATTAAGATAGCTCAATGCCATCCTGATGGGTGGTCAGGATATGCAAATGTACTTCTGCTCTTTCTATTGTAACTATGAGGTCAACCAGGGAAGGGTGGTCTTCAGCATCTGCGACTTAGATTACCTTAGCTACCTGGACAACAAAATGCTAATGATTTGATGCCTCAGAGTTGACTGTGTGAGTTATCCTTTTGTATTATGTTAATAAAGTCTTTTGTTACCTACTCCCCTGTTTATGTTGGGTATAAAGCTGTGGAAAAATAAATGTGGGTGGATTTCAGATTTTCAGTAATCCCTGAAATACCCTCCTGGTACTGTCTTATGATTTCTATCTTGTTATTTTATACATCTCTGTATTCTATGCTTATATCTCTTTACTTCCTACGCCCCTACCCTGGTAAGAGATGGTTTTGTTGAGGCTGGTCTTTGCCCCCTTAGCCCTTGAGCTGTGTAAGCTCAGGTTCTTGGCCACTTTAGCCATGTCACATATGGCTTTCATTTCCTGGAGTGGGCCTTACATCTAGTAAAACTCTGATTGGTTATGTCCATATTATCTGGGCCATTATCGCACCAGTATATCTTGTCACTGTTGTCAGTTGCAGGGTTTGCATTAGGGTAATATTGATGATTAGTTTTATCCTCCAGTCATGTGTAGAGAGAGTGCCTTCCAGTATAATGAATGTCAGTGAGGGCAAAGCTTCTAGTTGAACATGTGCTCAATTTCTTCACGCTATAGAGTGTTTTAGAAGGGCATTTCAAGATGGCATGCTCTGCAAAAGAAAGCAAGGATTAGAGAGCCAGGGTACAAAAGACACAACACTCTCTCAGTGGATACCAGGTGTTCTATATGCAACAGCTATCTTCAAAAATTAATAATTTCTGGGTTTATCAATAACACTCTAAGGAAGGTTCCATATCCAGAAATAGTTGGTTCACTTTTTTGTTTTGGTATTTTTTTAAATCTTACTGATTTGATTTTCTTTTCTTTAGTTTGTTTGTTTCTTTATTGTAACTTCTTGTTGTCTGTTCTTTTCATTGTTGCTTTTGAAAGAAGGAGAAAAAGAGAGATCAAGACATTGGGTTAGTAGGGAGTTGAAGAGGATCTGAGAGGAGTTGAAAAGGGAAAACATGTGATCAAAATATAGTGCATAAATTTTTTAAAATAGTTGTTAAATAATTTTCCTTTTACAGTTATTCAAATAAAGTTGCTAAGTATATGTTTTTATAGTTGTAGTTAGTGACATTGTAGAGAACATGGCCATGAGGCAATAATGAGAGGTGTGATGACTTCCTTTGACTTCACTCCTTCATTAGTTTTTGCAGATAAAAAAGAATTTTAAGAGAACTTTCTGCTACCATCAGTCTTCAAAGACTGAGGTGACTCAAGGCAACAAAAGAATGGGCAGCTTCTGAGTCTACAGCTCTTAAGGAATTAAGAGCAACCCTTGACCATCTTTATCTGTCCTAGACTGAGGGGACAGAACATCCAAGAACGTTACCTCTGCTATGAATGCTCACACAGGCTTCTTCCATGTTGGCATACCTGAGCAGGTGCATCAGATACAGCCATGCTCCTTTTCAGTGTGAGAATGGTGAGTAAGTCAGAAAGGCATATCACAGAGCGGAAGTTCTTCAATGAAAAATGGTAACCCAGAATTCAGATAACCCAGCACCAAGAACAATAAAGAAAAAACAAAAGCCTCTTTCCAGAGCCTTTGCTATGCATAGCTACTCTCTGTTTCAAAGTTGCCCCTGTATTGCCATGCTACCTAATGTCTTTATTATCTACTCCATTAGTTAATCTGCCATGTTTGAAATATTGTGAAAATTATTAATGGTATCATATGTGTTAGTAGATTATTGAATCTCATTACTGTTGGGGGAGACTACTTGTTCATTTCCTGGCCATCCAGACTTCTGAAATAACCACACAGAAACTATATTATTTAAATCACTGCTTGGCCAATCACTTAAGCGTATTGCTAGCTAGCTCTTATATCTTTGGTTAACCCATTTCTATTATTTTATGTTGGTAAAATATAAAAAAATAAATGTTTGGGAATTTGAGCATAGTTCTCTCCAAACTGCTTTTTGCTTTTGGTTGGGTGAAGTAATTTTTTGGGGGGTGTTAACAGCGACCTTTCAGAGGGCCTTGGTCTGTCAAACCTCATTAGTCTGGAAGGATTCCACAGGTTCTCATCCTCTGTGGAAACAAAAGAAGAATCTCTTTTCCAAAAGCAAAATATCCTTAGACCCAAATTTTGAAATCAAGAGACCTTTAAAATATATGCAGGTTTGGCTGTGCAGCCCATACAGTGAAATATCTCTCTGTACTTATCTCCTTCACAGTCAATATAATGTAAAGAAAACACAATAGTGTACATAATCCAGTGGCGTGGGACAATTCTGTATTCTGTCAATTATGTTTTAAATAAACGCTGATTGGCCAGTAGCCAGGTAGGAAGTATAGGCGGGACAACCAGACGGGAAGTAGAGGTGGGGCAGTGAGAATAGGAGAATTCTGGGGAGAGGAAAGCCCATTCCTCTGCAGTCCTGTCACAGACACAGAAGAAGCAAGATGTGACTATGCCTCTGAAAAAGGTACCGAGACATGTGGCTAACATAGATAAGAATAATGGGTTAATATAAGAGTTAATAAGAAGCCTGAGCAAATGGGCCAGTTTATCATTAATATGGACCTCTGTGTGATTTCTTTGGGGCTAAATGGCTGTGGGACCTGGTGGGAGGACAGAAACCAGGTGGGATAGAAACTCAGACAACAATCCAGACTCTCTCTGTATATTCCATCTTACGTGGCTTATTTTTCTTTATTCCTTTAATCTATGACTCTGTATTCTTCTCTTTAAAGACTTTGCTTTACTTTTTAAAAACCATTTACTTCTTTTTATAACTCTCTATACTCTTTTTATTCTTTTTCCCAAGCCTATGTACATTTACTCAACACATTTACTCAATTCATTTAAAGGTCTTTTTTTAAATCTGAATCTTTCTTTATTGTGTATCTGTAATTATTTTCTGACTAGAAGCGCTCTTTCTTTTTAATGCTAAGTAGGCATAGCTAGGACTAACTCCTCAACACTGCCTGTTGCCTCCACCCAGTCCAACATGGTGGAGGCATGTTCACTGCCTCTGAGAGCCATTCTCTCCACCCTAGATACAGGGTCAGGTCACAGTGGGTCTGTGTTGCTATTAAGCAGGTTGTATCAGTTTGCTCAGAAACCTCATTTAAATGCTCTGTCTCCAGAAAGAGCCAGAGTTAGTGCTGGCAGCACAGACTAGGAAGCCCTTGTTTTGAAACTGCATTTTTCCAAGTTTTTTTGTTTATTTTTGTTACTGCTGAATCAGAAAAACCTCTCTTAAAGGAGAAGTGGTGTTAAGCCATGATTAACTCTGTTCTTTTGTGTCTAGAATTCCTTTTTAAACTTTCTTGGGTTTTATGTGGATTTAGCTCGTCCCACATTGGGTGCCAATTTGTTGGGGGAGGCTGCTTCTTCATTTCCCAGCCACCCAGACTCCTGAAATAATGACACAGAAACTATATTATTTAAATCACTGCTTGGCCAATCACTTAAGTATATTTCAGGCTAGCTCTTATTTCCTTGGTTAACCCATTTATATTATTTTATATTTTACCATGAGGCTTGTGGCCTACTGGCAAGGTTCCAGCTGGCAGCTCATGTCTTTCTCCTCTGGCAGCTCCATGACTGCTTCTTGACTCTGCATACTCTCTCTATATATCTTTTCCAGGCTGGCTATATTCTGTTAAGCCATTGGTGAAAAGAAGTTTCTTTATTCATTAACTAATAAAAATAACATATACAGCAGGATGTCCCACCCCACATTACTACATAAAGTTCTATTACATGTGAAAAAAATCAAAATTTGTTTCCATTTTAAGTTCAAATGGTAATAAGCATTATTATTATTAGCCTTACCTGTGTCTGTAGCACATGTTGCATGAGGGGCATGGGCTGCATTCCCAGCGCCTGGTTCCCGGCGCAGGGCCCCTTGTTCTGTCCTGCCCAGCTCCCGGTGCATACCCAAAATAATTACACAGAAACTGTATTCATTGAAATACTGCCTGGCCCATTAGCTCTGGCCTCTTATTGGCTAACTCTCACATATTTGTTTAACTCATTTCTAATAATCTGTGTGTCACTACAAGTTGTGGCTTACCAGGAAAGATTCAACGTGTCTGACCTGGCAGCTTCATGGTAGGTGACTCTCTCTAACTCTGTCCCCTTCCCAGTATCCTGTTCTCTTTCCCTGTCTGTCTAAGTCCTGCCCTATCCAAAGGCCAAGGTAGTTTCTTTATTAACCAATAAAAGCAACCCAAATACATAAGGACCCTCCTACACCAAGCACACATGTTTCTTCTAGGTCTGTACCCAGGAAGAGAAGTAGACTATCTAGTATATTTCTGACATATATATTTGTTTAAGTAGTATTAGGTTTTATATTTTATACAACACAAAAATTAAGATAAAGTGGAGTATTAAATATGAAGAAATGTAATAATTCCCCCTCTGTCTTTAAACCCTATACTATAGAATAAAGGCAATACTCAGAGTGAGATGTATTGATGTTTTTATCTCTATCCACTTTGCCTGACCCTTTCTTTCCTTTTTCAAATTTTCAGTTCTATCTCTTTGCACCTCTAGCCCTGGATCATTCTGTCATGTATTCACCACTGGACTATTCTTTATGGCCTGCTTTATCTAAGCAACTTATTTTAACTAGACTTCCCCATCCCAAGGCATCTGTGGCTGTCTTTGTGAATATACGAATAGTCCATCATGGTCTGGAAATGTCTCTATTATTTTACTAACCAGAATGTATTACACTTAAGTTTTGTATCTGTGAGGTCTTTGAGGAAAACAGCTGTTAAATCTATTACGACAACTCTAGGACTCAGCAGAGGACCTACATAAAGCATATAGCCAATAAATATTCATTGTATAAATGAATGAACTAAAATTCTGAAACCTGGTTCAGGTTTGTTCCTCATTACCTGCTTGAGTTTTGGCAGATTGCTTATCTTATGTCAGCCTCTGTTTTTATCTGCCAAAGAAAGAGACCATAATATCTATCCATTTAAGAGACATTCTAAGGATCAGATGAGACAATGCAATCACATTATGTATGTACCCTATAAATGCATATATATGCTATCAGACTCAAGAAAGAGGCCCTTTGTTCCTTGGCTTTTGTATGTTTTAAAATTGTTCCAATTGATATTGAGTTGTCTCTGTTTTAAAACCCTTAAAATTCTCATGTATTTGTGTTAAACATGCTTAAACATATGGTTAAGAGAGTCAGATACTCAAGCATTCTGTTTTTCAGTAGAATATAAATTTAGACCATTCTTAATTTAAAATACATAGTTTTTTAAAAAAAAAAAAACTTATATTGCTTTATCCAAATAAATGTTTAGCTTTCATTGTGTGTGGCATGCAATAACATTTCTTAGGAGAAACCAAGACCCATGCAATATGATACCTCTGAAGAGGATCACACTGTGTAAAAAGTACATTTGTGCCCATACATTGCCTGATATATAATCACAGCCCCATTTTTCATTTTTAATATAGGTGAAATGCCCATTAAAACAAATACATTTATAACATTGACATTATTTGCTATTTACCTATTGGGTGAGTTAATCTTAAAATATTGAGAGTAAATGTGATCCCATTTTACTAGAAAAAGACTGACAAAAACTGAACAAAGTCATCAGGGGCAAAGCTGTAAATGAAACAATGGGAAAGGATAGAAAAAAATATCATATAAAACTAAAAGGCAGGGGTTTAAAAGTAAAATGACCTGTGCAGCCAAAGCACATAGTTTAATATGTACACTCTATAGGTCTCAAGGTCCAGAAATTGCTGGAGATTTTGAACTGCTTACAGATAGCTAGGGCTTAGTGGGAAGGATGGTTCATAGAAATGGACACAAGTTCATTCATGGCCATACAGAAATAAGGACTCAACATTATCAGAATTCTTTACAACAAACAAGATGCCTTGAGTTCCAGGAGCTGGAGAGAATGCTCATTGCCCAAGAGCACATACTCTTCTTGCAGTGAATCCAAATTTGGCTCCCAGAACTTACTCAGACACCTCAGAACTACCTACGAATCTAGTTCCTGGAGATCTGACATTTCCCTCTGGCCTCTGAGAGCACCTACACTCATTATAAATACATAGATTATTTCAAGCTGGTATTGTGTCACAGCATGTGCACACAAACACATGCATGCACAGGTATATTCATACACATAGATATAAAAATGAAGCAAATCTTTTAAGAAAGACATTATAAATTCCTACCTTAAGTGAATTTTCTGAATATTAAGTGTTATCTCCACTTGTTTAACTTGTGTAAGTCACTAAAACAGCGTTGATTTAAATAAAAGATCTTGAACATAAGTTTACAACATGTACGTCCTCACCAATGGAACAAAGACAGGAGCAACAAAGCATAAATTGGGTATCTGCCACCAATGCAGTCATTGTTCATGAAAAGATATGTTGATTACAATGGCTATTATGCATGTTATTATTGACAGCCATAGTTGTTTCATTGCTATTGGTTACAACTTTTGGAGGGATTCTTTATTATTTGTGAATGAATATGTAAAAGTCAGAATATGTTTATGAAAAAAAGATTTAAAATATCACATCTGGAAAGACCATATAAAGGTTCCTCTAGACTCTTTAGAGATAAGAATGCAGTTCACTCAACTTCACAGCACAATTAAGCATGGTGTCTTTGAGTGTTTGTATTTACTGCTTCCTTTTTTGTGAAGTTCTCTTTTTCTGGTCTTTATCTGATGAATTAATTAATAAGAGTTAGCAGAGTTTCACTGACATTTGCAGGAGTAATTCTGTAATAAGTTTATTATTACAGAGACACAACTAAGGGCATGTGATATTGTTTGTGTTGTCTCCATGAGAATCAGACTGCTAACTTCAAATCTCATTGAAAATGTGATATCAGGGCTGAAAAGATGGCTCAGTAAGTAAAGCACTGCCCAAGCAAGTGTGAAGACCAAAAGCTCTGAACCCCAATATTCACTTAAGACAGAATGGTGTAGCCACCCACCTGTAACCCCAGTGGGGACAGGAGGCAGGAGCAAAGGATTACAACATCAAGTTGTTTAGCTAGACTAACCAAAATGGCAAGTGCCAGGTTCATGAGAGACCTTGCTTCAAAATATAAGCTGGGAAGCCATCAAGGGGGACTCCTGAAGTCAACTTTATGCCTTCACATGCATTCACTTTTACACATGAGTGCCACTATACATGCATACATACATACAAGTATGTAAAAATGTGCTGAGCTACATGTGTTTCTGGAAATTTTTTTATTGAAATACTTGTATGATCTCTCTTGGAAGCAAACATGTTCCATTATCTTAGTAAAAGTGTACAGCTGGCCTACTCCCCTGGTACTACCAACTCCTATGTGCCTAGCCTCTTGGGAGGTTAAATACAGGTGAGAAGAAGTGGATAAATCTGCATGGAGTTCCGGGAGCCTACTGAGAAGAATGATATCACTGATCAAGCACCTTCCTTTAAGGTTTAACACAACAGAATATCTCTGATGGGTATTTGGAGAGAAGAGATGTAGGAAACTACACCAATGGCTTCTTCCTCTTCCTTTTCTGTCTACAGCCTATGAAATTCCCAACCTAGTTTTGTTTCAAAACAACACAAAGGAAATAGACATTTTTATTTGCTATCTTGCTCTAAGGAATACCAAAAAATTAAAGATTTTTGTTTTCCATTGCTAATTTTAAAAATAAACCTGGTGTAGAATTGGCTGGGTTGTGCTCTGTGCAAATAGGATTGTTTGAAGCAACCATGATATACATGACTGGCCTAACTTTAATATAGCAGTTTTCAGTCCAAAGAACACAGCTCCTATGGTTAATCTCCATCTCCAAAAATTATTTGTAATATGATTCATAACAGTAGCAAAATTATAGTTATGAAATAGCAATGAAAATTTTATGATTAGCGTCACCACAACATGAAGAACTGTATTAAAGGGTCACAGCATTAGGAATGTTGAGAATCATTTTTTTTAAGAGCATGAATTGATATCTAATCTAATCTAGATACTCGTTCTTGAATTTGAACATCTGTTTCCATTCATTGAGATAATGTCTAGTAAATTTGAATATTTTTCCTTATTTTGCTTCCTTTAGGACATCTTCTGTGCTAGGATCCAAAGAGCAAAATAGTTACAAACTACTCTAAAATATGGAAAGTGGGTCAGAAAATTGGTATTTGCATATGAAGGCTAAGAATCCAATTGACATAGTGGGTCAACAAAGATAACACAGAAGTATAGCCAGACATTTCTACCCTACCTTCCTTTTTCCAAATACCCAATGGCTGCTTCCCAAATAATTGACTCTGAGGTTTAATGTTGCTTATAAATGCTCACTCAATAACTCAGGCTTGTTACTCACTAACCCTTACACTTAAATTCGCTGATAATTCTAATATCTTTGTTTAGCTGTATGGTTTGGTACCTTTTCTCAGTAGAGCATACTCAACTTGCTTCTCTACATTTGCTGGTGACTTTCTAACTCTATGCTTCTTCTTGCCAGAATTCTCTTAGCCTATGCTTCCTGCCTGGCTACTGGCCAATCAATGTTTTATTAAACCAATTCGAGTGATAAATCTTTACAGTGTACAAGAGGAGAATTCCACAGCAAAGAAGCAGGAAATAATCCTAAGCTTCCAACACAATGGCAGAAGATGGAATTCCTGTGGGAGCCTGGAGTCCTGAAGGAGTTGTCTTCCTGGAAGTGAGCATAACATATATTCTAGTACTGCATTCCCATTAGAACTAACCACTGTTCATAATCTCCAGGACACTAGCTTACATGAGAAAGAAACAGCCTGTATTGGCTAGTGGTCCTATAGCAAGGAAAGCCACTTGTTTATTTCCTGCTGCTCAGCCCCAAAATAATCACACAGAAAGTATATATTAAATCACTGCTTGGCCCATTAGCTCTAGCTTCTTATTTGCTAACTCTTACATCTTAATTTAACCCATTTCCATCAATTTGTGTATCGCCACATGGCTATGGCTTACGAGCTAAAGTTCTGGTGACTATCTCCAGCAGGACTACATGGCTTCTCTCTAACTCCTCCTCCTTTCTTTCTCCCAACATTCAGTTTAGTATCTCCAGACTACCTCTATTCCCTGCACAGGTCCAAGCTGGTTTCTTTATTAACCAATGGTATTCACAGCATACAGAGGGGAATCCCAGATTATGTTCCCAAAGTAAGAGCAGAGTGGGCCAGAAGAGCAAAGAAAAACTATTCTATAACCCTGAACGCCGGTGTCCTCTGCCTCACACTTGCCAATGATAGGTGCATTTTCCAACTACTGTAAGATGAAATATAATTCCATTGTTTTGAATTCTGGGTACCTATTCCATTGTGCCATTGTGTGAGACATGTTGAGATCTACGAGGTAAAAGACTGTGACTACTTTGAATGAATGAGTAAGTGAGTGAATTCACACTTACCATCCTACTGCTATTCATCTTCAATCTCAGAATGGTGACATTTTCAGAGAAACTTCAAGCCCTTGGACACTGAGTCTTGCCCCTGTAATGGGAACCAGATAGCCATTTGGGCCTAATTTCTGAATGTTACAGCCAAATTCACATGAGATTTTGAACATTCTTTTCCATCCTCTCAATCTAGAATCATACTGTTATGTCTTGGGGGATATGTCAAAGGAGATAGGACAGAATTTTAAAGCCAAAATATTTACTCAATAAGAAATAAGCTTCATCATTTATGAATTTTGAGAACTGTGGCTGAAGAATGATAAAATGTTCCCTTTGTACTAAAAATGAAAGCTATAGTGTTAATATTGATCCTTATTATTTTCTTATTATAAAATCGTATGTTCTTATAAAATACTTTTCTTCCTTTTTTTTTTTAGTGCTGATAATCTAATTCACCTGTGGCAAGAGAGTCCTATTATCAAGGTTCACCCCCAGCTCAATATATTTCTATATAGAAAAGTGAACAGCAATTCATATCGAAAGTAGAGTTGCCTCTACAACTTAATGCAGAGAGCTAATGCTTTAATTTTATGAAGAATACCTGGTAAGTCTTCAGTAGTGAATATCCGTGTAGCTCAGATTGCCTGAGGTGAAGCACAGCTGCTTTTACCTAAAAGCTTGTCAACAAAGATGTCTCAAACTGTTTTCTGTGGTTCACAAGCCACACAAGAGCATAGCATAGAGACAACTCTGGGCTCACCTACTTTAGGTAAAAGTGTTTACTGTCAAACCTAATGATTTGAGTTTGATCCCCTGAACTTCTAACCGTCACATGGGTGTCATGGGATACTTACACACAGACACACAGACACACACACACACACACACACACACACACACAGAGAAAGAGAAAGAGAGAGAGAGAATAAAAAGACAGAGAGAGAGAGAGAATAAAAAGACAGAGACAGAGAGAGAGGAAGGAAGGGAGGGAGGGAGGGAGGGAGGAAGGAAGGAAGGAAGGAAGGAAGGAAGAAGGAAAGAAAGAAAAAAAGAAAGAAAGGAAGAAAAAAGTAAATAACCATTTTTTCTTGAATAAATTCTTAGGAACAAATATTCAAAGAATGGAAACAAAATCTTTTTAGCATATTACTTATGCAATGTGAGAAAATCTAAATAAGAAAAAATAATCCATTGTAAATAGAAAAAATAATTACTCAAGCATTAAGCTACTTAGATAAGTGAATGAATAGGTAAGACGGTCACTAGGAGTTAGGAAATGATTAGAAGGAAGTGTTGTGCCACATGTCTTTTAGCTCACTGATGTTTCTTTCAAACATAGTTTTTCAAATACAGGATCACTTAATATTTGTACTTAGTAAATTGACTACTTTTTCCATGGGAGAAAGTTGTACTCAATGGACAGCTATGGTGTTGCACTTGATTTTCTTATTTGTACCTACAGACTATGAAAGCACATGAAAGGGATCTTTTGCCTATCAAGAGTACCTCCTAGACCAGGCAATCTGGAGGAAATTTAAGTCTCTGAAGTGTTACAATAATGACCTCATATTTATAAAAGAGCCAGTACTGTTACAAGTACCAAAGTAGCAAATGGAATGTTGTAAGAACACTCATTCCCTCTTCAGAAATACCTGACTTTCTCCTTTGCTGCAGAGATGAAAGGTTGTAAATATTTAACTTTTCTAAAACTTGTTTTTAACTTTAGAGAATATATAGATTTTTACACATGGATTATCTAGTGAATAGAAATTTTTTAGGTCCTTGAACCATAACTGTTTACCTACTATTTTATTTGTTTACAAGGTGGAACCTCATAGGGTCTGCTGTGTAGTTTTCTCATATTTCTAGAACGATGGATAATTATGAAACTAGTCTTCTGTGACTCATGAAAAACTAGTTTAGATTGCAGCAAGATTTCTTCCTCATGTATAGTTCTATTATTCAAGGTACATGCTACTTTACAATGCACATATATAAACTATCTACATTTTTAAAAAGAAATTCAATGCTAACATAGTAAAGTTTGCCTCTGAAATTTGGGTTAAGCGAAATGATGGCCTCTAGCCTTATTTATGGCAGTGAGTTGTAATAAAATATTTTCAACATAGAGAGGCACAAGAAAAGTAAAATGAAAAGTGTACAACCCACATATAAAATGAGGTAATGGTGTATCCCCAAAATTCTAGCATATGAAAAGATGTACTTAAAGCATTAATAACATTAAATCTAACTTCTACAAACACTTTGTAAAGCAATTCGGCAAGCTTTACAAACTGGATATTATCATGTGATACAGAAATTCATTTGTAAGCATTTAAGATCCTAGATAAATACATGTAGTCATAAATATGTTATAATAACATAATTGACCATAGCCAAAATGCCTTTCAATAAGTGAATGGATAGTACATGAGTGGTAGTAGCTGAAAAGATGGATGTTGGGCTGTGGTGGTGCACATCTTTAATCCCAGCACTTGGGAGGCAGAGGTGAGTGCATCTCTGTGAGTTCAAGGCCAGCCTGGTCTACAGCATGAGTTCCAGGCAAACTAGGGCTGCACAGAGAACACCTGTCTCAAAATAAAGATGTCTATGAAAATTCTCACAAGCAATATTTTGTGTTTGTGAAAAGTAGGTTCCATGGGGGTTGGAATTTTAATTCAATAAGTATTTTCCATGCAACCATTAGGACTCAAGTTCATATTCTCAGCACCCACAAAAAAAGCTGGGCATTTGTTTCCAATCCCAGTGGCTGAAAAGTGAGAGACAAGAAGACCCTGGAGCACACAGGCCATCTAGCCTATGTGAATGGGGAATTCCAGATTCCTTGGAGATGCTGTCCAAAAACAAGATGAAAAGTAATTGAGAAAGACACAGCATCAACTGGTGGTCTTCATATGTACACACACACACACACACACACACACACACACACACACACAGACATACACACACAAATTGGAAAAAATTGGGTCCCAGACAGATTAAGGAATGTTAACCTCATATGCATCTTAAAACCTTGCAAAGAATGTCTACTATTTAAGACTACACACTTAAGTAATATTTGTGAATATATGTATATTTGTATATGTTTATATGCCTGTACCATGCACATAACATATTAGATATATATTTATTTCACGAATTTCAATATGGTGTTTCTATGAACACAGAAGATACTGTAGGGCAGCTTACGTAAGTGATCTTAACTTTGTTAATAATGTTTCACTTCTGGATTGTGGTGCCTCCAAGTGTTACCATCACATTTTTTAATAGATTATGTATGTATGTAAAGAGTTTCTAACAAATTGAAAATGTTAAACTGAACTGTCTCCTGGCACATCTGTACTCTGGAGCAAGATCTGTCCTTGTGTCTTCTGGTATCAAATCCCAGTGTCTTCATTGCCCTAATTCTATATAAATAGGATCTTTCTACTTTTCCTCTCAGAAATTAACCATCACTAATTAATAATGGTACCTGCTAAGAGGACTCAGCATTGCTCTGAACAAGTCAGTTATAGGATATAAGGCTTTCTTTACTCAGGCAGCATTGAAGTAACTTAGGGATAGGTCTCCAGTACCCAAGTCCTTCTTCTCCATGACATCTAAAGCCTAGACTGTCCAGCACGTCCATTTGTGTCACTGTGTCATACCAGGTTTTGCACTTAGCCCTTAATTCAGGATAAAGTAGGATGGCCAAAAATAGCTTTTTGTTTCATCCTCTTTTCAGACTTTAAATGGTTCTCATCCCCCAAACACTGTTTCTGGTTTCTTACACCAACCTTGCCATTTCTCTTCAGTGGCATGAAAAACTGTTTCATATAGGATGACCCTGACCTATCTTTGTTATTTCCAACGTGCCCAGATTTCTTTCCATTCTGGCATGTTTGCAATTCTGAGCGACATTGTATACTGACAGGGAGATTTATTGCCAGGGGCTTCCCAGTGGAGTACATGGCAGGAGATAAAATTTGGTCACAATTCACATGTGTTTGAAATGAACATTCCAAAAGAAAATGATTAATTTCTCTTTAAAACCCTAAGGATAAAATGCAATACCTAACAGCTATTAGAACTTCCATACTTACTCTCTTTCCTTGTTCATTTGTGTCACACACTGACATTTTTCTCCGGTGCGTGTATGTGTGCATGTGTGTGTGTGTGTGTACATGTGTGCATGTGTGTGTGTGTTTATAAACACCAAACTCACTGGTTGTATTTTTCAGGGTTTATAAAAGCCTTCTGAACATGCAGAAGGATTTTATCCCATTCCTGATGTACCTAGTCAACAGCGACAGAGACGCAGAGGTAAAGGTGAAAAATTGACCTGGCACAGGAGCAGTAGAGCACACATGTAAACTGCCCTCTTGAACATCTTCATTTTGCAGACGTGGAACCTGGGGAGATTAATGTTTCCACCATAGTCACTCCCCGATGCAGGGTGGGATTCTCGATGGTGAGGAGGCAGAAGATCATATCATGATGTGGCCCGGAAATCTTCACTCTGATAGTGGGATCTAGAGGCTTCACTAAATAATGAATTTAGCTTAAATTTGGTCAATACTGAAATGCTTGACTTCTCCCTCAGTCCAAAACCTTCTTCAAACTATGATCATCCTATGTTCCTACCTACTTAACTATTTCAGATACAAGATAGCAACAAATAAATATAAGAACAATTTCTGCTTATTCCACTCATCAGTGAATCACCTGGACCTGACTCAGAAATGCCAGATTGCCTAAATAGTTGAAGCACAGCTGCATTAAAATATATAATATACGTATGCTTTATAGTGGCAAGAAATGTCTAAGTGTCAATTAAGAAAGTGTATAGCAAGGTTCTTGGGTACTAACAAATATTTGTCAGTTTCTTTACTATTTATAATTCACTATTAAAAACTATTGCCTAAGCTTATTGATATGGAATATCTCTAGTGTTAAATAATTTAAGACTTGAATTTCTGAAATGGGCAGAATCTTAAGATTTCATTTTAATTCTCTTATTTACCAGTTTCTTTAAACTAATCCTGTATCCACTGATCTCTGCTGAGAAGTCAGAGTTTCAGCCTAACTCCAGTGGTTCTTTTTGATAATATAGTCCATTTCGGAATGTCTTTAATAACTAAACGCTCCACTAATACACTCAATTACCCAGACTATGGGTATCTGATGGTCCAAATGAATCCCACGAAAAGCAATGTCTTTTTTTCAGGAATGCTTGCCCCATTTTGGCTCACGCAGGGACTTAACTCTTTATACACTGTTTCCCCAAGTCCTTATATTTTAAGTTAGAGCAGAAAATGTCTCATGAGCACTAATCAACATGTTATGTCAACAATCTGTTGCCACCGCATCAAGATGCCACTGGGGACTTGCTTCTTCTGCTCTTTCAGTTAGTTGCTGAGGCAATCCAGAGCCATGCAGCAGTCTGCAGGGCAATAGGTGGTTTTTGTCCCTCTTACTCTGTGCTACAAATTATCACTGCTCTGTTTCCCGGTCACCCATTCCTATGAATGTGCCGTCAGGGGCTTCTGACTTAGGACCCATTCTCACATGGGTTCATAACAAAGGAAACTCTGCCAGTCACTCAGTATCATGATGAGTGTAAATGGCACATACAACACCACACTGAAACAAAACAAAGTAACACCAGCAGGAACAAAAACCTCCTCTGCTAGATGATGCAAAGCTCTAATGTGGAAGCTTTGAGATACTGACACACACAGATTCAGGAAAGACCACCCACTGATGAATCAGTAATCAGTATAGCTTAGACTCAAGTTTGACTCTGACACAAACATGAATAAAATAAGGATATGCACATCAATTCATTATAATTCTTCCAAAAGCTAGCATGATAACTCACAATAAAAGTGATCATAATTTTCAAAATGCATTGTATCTTCTGATAATGGATGAACTCCTCCCACAAACTCTATGGGGTATATAATCATATTATCCCCATTTTACAGATGAGTAGATGGAGTTATGAAAGTATTGATTGATTTGCTTACCATCACAGGGATAAGAAATGTTGAGCTTGGTCTGGTACTCAGGCAGTCTAACTGTCCTGTGTTCTGCTTTTTACCTTTTCTGAAGACAGGATTCCAAAAATATTTTCAAGAAATGACTATAACTGCCTCTTAAAGCCAGGACATTGATAGTTTAACTCTTCTCTAGGTAGATAGAGTAAACATAGTAGTCATGGGCATGAAGTGAAATTAAAAATGATATGATCATCAATTTAAAAACAGCTTTTATGCCCCCACAGAGTTTGTCTGTAGCAGTCCTAAAAGGGGTTAGGTATTTAAAACCCAGGTATTTCTTAAGGGTATCTTGATGCTGTGGATGTCTATATATCATTCTTCGAATTTTAAAATACCTCTATTACTTCTGAAAGGACTTTATTGAGCATATATCTAACTGTTGACAACTATTCATTTCTTCTGCCTTTCCCTTCTCCTTAGTTCCCATCGGGGCCTTTAAACTTCTATTGGCCAATACACAGATAGCTTCTTCTATGCAGCACTCTGTGTCCTCCCCTCGTTCTTCTCTACTATATCCACTATGTCTAGACACGGATTCTCCATGCCTCCCGAACTGCATGCCATCATTTTATCAATATTTAAGATAGTTAACTTTATGTTAGAATTTAATGTATTGAGTCATTAGGAGGTTCTGCTTTAAAGTGTCAACAGCTGAAATGGACAATGATTCACTCAAATGAACAAACCTTTAAAAAGATACTTTGAAGAATTTTGAGACTTTGATAGTACTTCAGTAAATTTAAACATGTTTTCCTATATTAAATCATAGTAATAAATACATAGGGGTAGCAAGATTATTATCCCTATTTGGAAAGATAACAAATGTTCACAATTTGAATAGTTAGTGAGGAGCATTAATTAACAAACTCCAAGTTTATCTACTCCCTACTCTAGCTTTATTGCCTCGTGAAATCTTTTTATAAATTCAGTTCCTCAGTGAATTCATAGGAAATATACAATTGATTTTGAAAGCCGTTTTGTGTTCAGATAAAAATAATTTAGTGGTAACTAACTTATCTTCCTTTTATCAATTGCCTTCAATACATTAACCTCCAAGAAATTATTTGATGTTTTGGAAGAGCTTATGTGAGAGCCAGTGAGATTTTCAAAGTACATTGTGTATACAGCAAGATCTCAGACCATGAGGAAACTCAGTTCTTTACTGGGAGTCTGTCAGAGAGGTAGATTCCCATCTAGATGTGAAACGACATTGAGAATTTGTCTGCATCAGAACCTCCCTTTGTCTTTCACTGTGAGGTTT
>PVIU01005361.1:0-114359 GCA_004026605.1 Ondatra zibethicus | reverse complement strand
AAAGTGTAACAATGCAAATTTATTCACAATATGCTTTTCTACCTTCTGCAGATGAGGAAGCAAAGAACAGCTAATATTTCGGGATTACAGCATAAGACAGAAAAATTGTATATTAAGAAAACAAAAAATCATCAGTGCTGGTAAGTTTGTTTATAAGCATACTATGAATAAGAGAAGCAGTATAAGGTAACCAACAGTCAATTAGCAATGGGTACTTGGAGGGAGTCCTTCTGAGAAAATGATCATTTAGCTAGAGCAGAAATAATATCATATAAGAATTTTCAGCAACATTCTAGATAGAAACAACAACATTTTACCACATTTTACCAGGGTTTTTAGAATATGTTAATTTATTCCAAGAAATTGAAGAAAGGCAAGTTCATTGTGGATAAGTTGAAAGTCAAGTTTCACAGAGATGAGGGAAACAGATCAGGATGTTGAGAGTTTGGAGACTGTGGTACTTTGGATGTAATTGGTCTCCATAATCTCATAGGGAGTGCCACGTTAGGATGGGTATGGCCTTATTGGAGGAAACGTGTCACTGTGGGTGCTGGCTTTGAGTTTTTCTATGCTGATGATACTACCTACTGTCCCAGTCAATTCCTGTTGCCTGTAAGATGTAGGACTACCAGGTACTCCAGCATGACATCTGCCTGCACTCTGCCATGGCTCACAGCATGATGGTAATGAACAAAAGCTCTGAACTGTACACAAACCATCCCAATGAAATGTTATCTTAGAAACGTTGATGTGGTCATGGTATCTCTTTATAGATATAGAAACCCAAACTATGACAGAGACTAAGGCAAGGAGCTCAGACTTTATTGTCATTATTATGAAACCACAGTAGAGCATAGTTTTGATGATCATTGATAAAAATCAGATTCTTTTAAAGAAGTTATTTATTTATTTTTATATTTATGGATATGAATGTTTTTTCTTCATGCATGTCTGTGCACAAGTTTGTGCCTGGTAGCTACTAGTCAAGAATAGGGTAATAGTATTGGAATTGGAGTCACAAGTGGTTATGAGCCACCATACATGAGCTGGGTACTGAAAGCAGTACTTCTGAAAGAGCAAGAAGTGTCCCTAGCTACTGAGCCATCTCTCCAGCCTCAGACATACTTTTTAACAAAAGATAATCTTAATGTGTATAAGAAGACAAATCCTAAGTGAAGATCCAGAAAATGTTTCAAGAAATTACAGTACTGTTACTTTTAACACTATTTTATCTTATTAATTTTATTATAAAAAACCTTCAAATAAATAAATAACCTGACCCAACTTTATCCTATTTGTATAACAGAGTAGACCAGTATATTAAAAACTACACTCAGCTTACGTTTTGAACATATGAGTTGTATGTTATAGAGACTGAATCAAGAATTTGAAGAAAAAATAGAAAAAAGATTCAAGGTTTTGTCCTAGATAATAGATGTATCATCAGGCATCTATGGTAGAGTACAGTGATTTGTCTTTGTGCATGTATGTGCGTGTGTGTTCCTATGTAACTGTATAGAAGATTAGATGTCTGTCTGTGTGATTTGCTGCATTTGAAACTCATATCAGATTGTATTATCTGTTAGGCGCCTTGGTAAAAATATTAAGTTGACTATCCCATTTATGCTTTTTTTCAAGGAGCCCTGAGCTAGCGATAAGATTTGTGAGTTATTAAAAAATAAATATCCAAGTGGTAAATATAATACACAGAGAAGTAAAACTTAGGATGTGTTAAGAACATCTGTAAGATCTAATGGAGCAATATTTATACAGTAAGGGGCAATGACTGATAAAATGCTAAATAATTCATCATATAAACACACGAATTATCAACAGAAGTTAAGTACATACTCCAAAACTGTGTTGCAGCCCCTATTCTTAGGAGGAAACAATTAAAGTCATACTTTCAAGCTGTTTGAAAATGAATCAACATTTAGTATTTAGTAATGGTAAAGTTATAATTCTATAGACCTTGGTAGAAGTGCTTTCCAAGAAAATAACCTGAAATAGTGATGCTAATTTATGCAAAGATGTTTGTTATAGGCTTTTTGTTAATAATGAAAATTGCAGTCAAGATTAAGAAACTGTCCATATGGTCTTATACCCGAAAGCTATTGAACATGATATATGAATAATTTAAATACATAGGAAAAGATTATGAAACACAGCTGAATAAAAAGCCAGAATGCTTAATTTTAGGAGCTGTTATCTCTGGTACATTTGTAGGAAAACACTCTGGAGGGAAAATATTAAATATATTGGTGCTTACCTCCGGGAGATAAAATTGTTGTTTATGAGTTTTGTTGTTTTATGAATTTCGTAAGATTTCTGAATTACTATTATTGTCATAATCAGAAAGCTACATTAAAAAGTTTTAAAACTTGAAAGGACAGTGTAAGGCTAACAAAAATCATGAGATGAGTAGCTGAAGAAATAGCTCAGTAAGTAAGACCACATGCTGTGCAAACATGAGTCCCTGAGTTAGGATCTCAGCACCCACATGAATAGGGCTGGCCATGCCAATGTCTGAAACACCACCACTATGTAGGGCAGAGACAAAGGAACTAACATTCTTGAGGCTTGCTCTTGCCAGTCTAGTTCTAGGTTTAGTGACAGACCCTGTCTCAAAGAAACTATGTGGAGACTGTAAAGGCAAGACACCTGTTGTCATTCCTTGACTTCTGCATGCATGCACATAGGAATATGCATACACATACACACATGGAGAACCCTTACTCACATGTAGGCCCCCAAACACACACATGTACACACAAATAAACACACATAGCCACTATACATACATAGACCATATGCATACACACACACATATACACAGGTACACTTGGAATGGGTTGATAAGAAATCACAGAAAAAGAAGCATAAAATGTCAACATGTGTCTCTCAAGCATGTAAGAATAGAAAACTCAAGAAGACCCTCACAAAAGTCATACTGGTAAGTATGTGATAGCTGCATCAATAAGAATTATAGAACACTGCTCATTTCTTTAAGATTGCAAGTGTATGAATGAAGAAAATAGTAAGGGGACTTTAGATATATCAAAGGCAGTGAAGAGAAACAGAGACAAGAGAAGAATTGCAAATTTAAAAGTTCTAGAAGTAGATGAGCTAGCTCTGTGTGAAAGTTGTAAACACGGATCCCAGATCTTGGTCTTGTTGCCACATAACATCAACTAGAACAGGAGACCTACCTGAGAGAAGACTGAAAGTTTCCACCTCAGATTTGTTTTTTTTTTTTCACAGATTGTAGAGGTGGCTCTCGGAGACATGTGTAAGACACATAGTAATTATCACAAAAAGAGAGGGAAAATGAAAACATTTTGGTTCTGCAGAAAGAACAGAACCAAAAATCAGCCAACCTACCTTCCACACCAATAGCAATACCAAACTTTAGTGACACCACCTGTTGGTAGATTAGTGACAGAGAACAAACGTGAGACAGGAAGCTCGTCTACAGAATGCTTAGAAATAAAATGTTAGAGCATTGCCATGCCTAGCTACTCTAAAAAGAAAAGAAAAATGAAGGAAAGGGGGAGGGAGGGAGAGAAGGAGGGAAGAAGGAAGGGAGAAAAAATGAAAGGGAGGGGAGAGGGAGGGAGGGAAGGAAAGAACGAAGGAAGGGAGGGAAGGAGGAAGAAAGTAAGGAAGAAAAAAATAGGCATCAAAAATGTCCCTGACTATTGTATTTTAAATATCCTTATATGAACAAGATTTTCACAAAAAATGTTCTGATGAATTAAAGAATCTTATTACTTATGTGTATTTTAAAAAGCCTATAATTAAAAAATAATAAAAGAATCAAAATATATGAGAACTGAATCTTTTTTCCTTTTTTAAGTTGTAAGTTTATTTTTTAAATTAATTAATTAATTTATTTTACATACCAACCACAGTTTCCCCTACCTCCTCTCCCCACAATCCCTCCTCTCACCACCCTTTTACCCCCCCATCCACTCATCTTTCTCCATTCAGAAGCAGTAAGGCCTCCCATGTGAGTCAATAAAGCATGGCATATCAAGCTGAGGCAGGACCAAGGTGCCCCCTGCATCAAGACTGGGCAAGGCACTCTGCCATAGGGAGTAGGTTACAAAGAGTAAGCTCATGCATCCGGAACAGGTTATGGTCTTGCTGGTAGGGGTTCCAAAAAGGCCAAGCTACATAACTATCACTTAGACGCAGAGGGCCTAGATCGGTCCCATGCTGGCTCCAGAGCAGTCATTACAGAGTCCATGAGCTCCCACAAGCTCAGATCAGCTGTCTCTGTGGGTTTCCCCATCATGATTTTGACTCCTCTTGCTCATATAACAGGAGCTCATTCCTTGCTTATTCCCTCTCTTCAACTGAGATAATTAGGAAATTTGACTGGAAACATCTTCAAGTTATTTTCACAAATATTAATTTCATTCAATTGTTCATTTACTTTTCTCTAGAGAGTCAATTATACACACAGAGAACTTTTCATAACTTAATTTAAATCATTTTTCTTTATCATTGCTTTTCTTTATTGTATTATACTTGTATTCATGGTTATTTCCCTGCTTTCTTTCAGTACTACTTCAAAATGTATTTAGCTTTACTTTCCTTTGAGTATCCTAAGCTTTGTCCTTTAGTTATTTTCTTCTTTTCTGATATAAATTAAGATAAATTTCCTATTTTTCTAAATAATATCTTGCAGAATTTGATTTTAGTTTATAAGCATCAGGCATATCTTACTACACTTTATTGCTGTATGTTTTTCTGTCTTCTATAGTCTGATGTGGTTTGTTATTAACTTTCCTTTTCAATATCACCAGTATTGCTGTATTTGAATACCATTGCTGTTGATGTAATTAAGGAAAGGCCCTTAGGTGACGCTGAATTACTATTGTATCAAAGTTAATTTTCCTGAGAAAAAAATATAGTTCTATATTATCTTTGAAAGTAAGAACTGTGGAAAACAAACACCATAATTGTGATGAGCAATGTTGTGCTGAGAAAATTCTCATTCCTTTCAAATAAGCTCTGAGAATTTGTCGCAGTTCTGGCTAACCCACTTTACTTGGAAACTTCCTGTTTGGGAACCTGAAGAGCCTGAGGAATAGGGGTGTGTTCCTGTGCTCCTGTGATTAAACTAGTAAAGATAGTCCCAAAATATCACTGAACTGAAATTTTTTGAGCTTATGAACTAAGAGGAAGATTTGAAGCCTGTGTTCACTGGATCAATTTGACCACTGATCCCATGATCAGTTCAGAGGCATTCCCTTAGCACAGATATGCACGTAAAATCATCCTCCATACACATCAAACTGCCAAAAATCTACAAATAAAAACTTCACATAAAGTTAGAAATCTCTCAGTCTTGTATAAAAAGAAAAGAGATGATAAACTACATACAAACATAGACAATGACACATCATCCTTTATACCAGTGGTTCTCAGTCAGGGTCACAACCCCATCAGGGGTCAAATGACCCTTTAACAAGGGTCATAAATCAGATACCATGTATACCTAATATTTATATTAAAATTAATAACAGTCACAAAATTACAGTTATGAAATAGCAATGAAAGTAATTTTGTGGTTGTTGTCATCACAACATGAGGAACTATATTACAGGATTACAGCAATGGGAAGGTTGTGAACCACTGCTTTATACAATTCTTGCAATTTTATATTTAAAATATATTCTTGCCCATCAGTTACTTGTTCTTTTAATTGAGAGGCATTTAATTACAGCTTCCTATAAATATGAGCTGGATATAGCACCTGGCTAATCTTTGTTGAATAATATTTCTCCCAATTCTAAATCAGTTCACTAGTAGTAGTTGAAGGACTTCCTAGCTGGCCAGCTATTGAGGCTGACTTTCCATCTAATATATCCAAAATGCAATCTTTAGCTTTATCCATGCTCAATATATATTTGACCATGTGTGTCCTGTTTTAAAAAGTTAATAGTTTCTTTATTGTGAAGGAAGCACCAACTATTTTGCTGAATTATACATTGCTTCATCCTATACTTTCACCTTAAATAAAGTAATTTTATTTTGAAATAATTTATCTTTACATAGCCTTGCCTAAGCTCCCCTTCTTGTGATTACAGCACTGTGGATCTGGATGATATCCAGATCATGATATTCTTTCATTCTGCTGAATGTAGGAATTTAATGTAAGTCATTTTTAATTTAAATTTCAATGCTCTTCATTAAAAAATCCTAGGTCTCAATTTCATGATGACATACCTAGATACATTCACAATATTTTTTATTTCTGTTTCTACCAGTTCTCTTAACTGGAGTTACGTGTTAGAAGTTCCATCCTAATCTTAGTACATTGTGTAATGTTTGAATACTACCTCAGTTTTAATAGATATTTGTTGAAAGAAAAGATAATGTTTACTATAACTATGAAACCAAGTCAAGTGATGAAAATATGAAGTGTTACGAAAATGGCATGTGGAATAAAATCCCCTAAAGTCTTCCAAAACAAGAGCACACATTGCACGAATAGTCTAAATCTATGCAGTGCCCATAAAAAAGTTCCAATCCATACTTAATGATCCTCCATTAACAACACTCAAGTTGATTTTGAAGACATTAAAGATGTTGGACATAATTGGACATCTGGCTTGAAATAATTCCATGGGGATCTGGACAGGCAATCTCTTTGAAGCGAGAATGTTTATGCAACACAGCAGAATTATCAATTGCCCTATTTACTGCCAAAGAGCATTCACAGCCAAATATTAAGTAATGTGAGAGCGAAAACTGAGGCTGCGGTTCTCCTAATGAAATATAAAAAAAGAATAGGTCTTGTTTAACAGCAGAAAAAATATTCAATTGTATTATTGTTCATATAAAACTGGAAGAGAAAAAAATGGACATTCTAAAATGCAATTCAAAATTGTAAATCACAGTAATGATTCCTTGTCATTCTTGAAAACTCCATTGTTTTCAACTAAGGAAAGCACAAAAAATGAGGGTGTAATTACTGAATATATGCCATTGCTACTTACGTTATTTTCATATTTTTTATATTAAGTAGACCAGTATGACTACCTCAAAGGATTTCATCACTAAAGTCACCTAAAATTTAGCAACCTAATATTTCCCTTGAAAAATAGTCCCATGTTTGTATACATAAAATCACTTACCTTTATCAAAGAGATTTTTGAGACATAATAAGTGGATACTATACAGAATGTATAAATATTCCCAGGATTACTTTGCATGCCTTCTCCCTTCTTCATTATTTTCCATAGTTCAACTTTGGGTCCTTTCAAAGAACTCTCCAAACAACCCAGACACCTTTTCTTCTTATTCCATCTTCCTCTTTTTCTATCCATAGGAAACAATATATCAATTGCAGGTAAGAGATCACCATGACATCATTTTCCCCTTTAATTGACCAGAGGAATAAGTTCAGTTTCCCTCTTCCTCCTTTCCTTCTGCTGCCTCCTCTCAGTGGTCTCTTTCGAGGGAAGCACATGACTGTGGAGTTTATGGGACTTGGAACTTCAACAAGTCTTTAGTAGGGAAAGGGGGCGTGAAACAGTTCATGACTTGTACTCACTGGGATTGTTGCTCACTTTGATTTTCAGTGATGGAAGAGAGGGAGTGAGGTGAGAGAACAGGTGTGCCCCTCAGGTTCTGATTGGAAGAAAACGACACACATATCTTTGAGAGTAATTTTATTTCCATGACTTGGCCAGTGTCTTATTTCACAGACTTACTGGATATTGAAATTATAACACATAGCTTGATCATTTATCTGTATAGTGATTCATTTACCTGTATGAGTTATAACTAGAAATCATCCCTAGTCAGTATTACTAGTAATAATCATTCTCATTAATTTCTATTAAATATTTTGCTATTAGCATGTATTGATAATCTTTTAATTATCCATAATTAATGGTTGTCCATAATTAATGTAATGTTATCTTACAAAAATTCATTGAATTAGGAAGAATATATTTTTCATATATAAAACAATAAAGGGTGATTGTTTTCCCAACATCCATATGGCTGAAAAGAATTGGGGTATGAAGGTATAAACTCAGGCATGGTCTCTAGTTCATTAACCCTTAGCCATTATTCTATATTGTAAGTGGTTAAATTGGTTGAAGATTGAAGTACAATTGAGAGACTAACTTCTGTAGTAGGGCCATGGAGAATCTGTCTCAAATTATTAAGTGGTGGGTTTATGTCCACACATAGCTAAGTAATACAAAGGCAAAATCTACATATTCCAGGAGAACAGTAACACAAGTGTAACATGAGGGGCCTGCTAGTTGGGGTTTCCATCCTGCCCAGTTCCCACAGCCAGCAAGTCCCAAAGAAATTACACAGAGAGTCTATATTAATGATAAACTGTTTGGCCCATTAGCTCAGGCTTCTTATTAGCTCTTGTATCTTATCTTAACCCATTATTCTTATCTATGTTAGCCACATGTTACCTTTCTCAGTGGGGCAGGTCACATCCTGCTTCTTCTGTGGTCTGGGCAGAACTGGGAAAGAACTTCCTTCTTCCCAGAATACTCCTGTTCTCATTGCCCCACCTCTACTTCCTGTCTGGTTTTCCTGCCTATAATTCCTGCCTGGTTAACGGCCAATCAGCATTTATTTAAATCATGATTGACAGAATACAGACAATTCTCCCATACCACGCAGGTTACAAAAATGTTTCAGGACTATTAGATATTGAGGGACAAAAGGACAGACTCCAGAAGATCTTGATAGTCCAAAGGATTAGATAGAAAACATTTGAGCTAACAGCTATCCACTATCTAGGAGAGTTAAGTAACCTAAGAACATTCAATTATTTAAAAAAATTCCTGTTTCCTTTTTTCCAGAAGATGACCCAGTGTTCTGTGAGGAGCTAAAGTGAGAAGAGCCTGTGCCCCATAGCTGTAGGAGGCCAGCCAAACCTCTTGTCTGCTCTTGCTTAGTCTCTCATTTTAAAAAGCTGCATCAGGGACATTTCAACCACATGCAAGTGTAGAGGCATTATGGCCAACATCCTTGTGCCCTCACCCTTGCCTCTTAAAAGCCTGGAAACCCCCATATTGCAGACTCATTGAACTGTCTGGTGCCTCCAGAGGCTGAACGGAACAACTCAGCTCTGCTTCTCAGAATTCTGGCCTTTCTTAGACATGGCAGATCAATTTTAATTATCCATTGTCTTTTCAACACTGGTATGACTTGAATCTGAACTGTTTTCACTGGGTCATGTTTTGAAAGAATTGTCTTCAGGTAGCTGTGCTGTTTCAGCAGCCCTGAAGCCCTTTCAGAGGTGGGACCCTACTGACTAGAGATGAACCTTCGAAGGTTAGTTTCTGTGTATTGGGTTTGCCAATAATTTCTTTGCTTCTTAGCTTGTTGTAATAATAAGAAGCATTAAAAACATAAGTCAAAAAACAAACAAATAAGCAAAATCCTGAAAAAACAGAAAGTTTTGACACCAGTTTTTATGGGAAAGTAATTCTGAAAGAGGGAGGCATTAGATTTTAGATTCTCAGAATTTAGAAAGATAATTCTGTTAGATTAAGAGATTGGAACATTGTTATATATACTGATGCTGCCTATATATACACTGGGGTGCTTGAAAGTATATGGTTACTACCAAAAAAATTATACTTTCTTTTGTTAGCTGTCTATACACTAAGAAACAGATATACTGATAATAGTTGATAGAACATGCTCACACATAGTAAATATTTTACTACATACTCATCTTGATGGTTATAATATGAAAAAGATACAATAAGTTTATGCTGGAAATTCTGAAAATGTCATAGGACTTATAAAATAGGCTATGACAGTCTATAGAAAATTAATAAATAAATCATGACTTACATAATATTCTAGTAATTCTCTAGAACAGTGGTTCTGAAACATCCTAATGCTGTGACCATTTTCTACATGTCCTCATTTTGTGGTGTACCCCAGCCACAAAATTATTTCATTATTACTTCATAACTGTAATTTTGCTACTGTTATAAATCATGCTACAATTATCTGATAAGCAGGATATCTGATATTGACCCCCCAAAGGGGTTGAGACCTTCAGGTTCAGAGCCACTACTGATGTCTAAAATGGATCACTCTTTCCTATTCTCATGGGTGTCAGGGACATAAAAATGGAGACTAAACATGAAATTCATGACGCTTTCTATACTGTGTGTAAGACAAGCCCATTATCTCTGATCTAGGAGTCTTCTATATTCTGCAGACATTAATAAAACTGCATAAAGTGACTTTGTAAGCTTTCAAGTAGGATCTTTTGTTTTTTTGACCATGGCTATAAATGAAGTGATAAAGCATAAAATAAAGTATAAGTAAACATCTCAAACTAACACAATAATACAGAAATTAGCTAGAATACACAAAGAAGATAAATTTAATAAGACTTCAATATTTTCATATGGAAAAAATGAAAACTAAAACTAACTACAAATAGGCAAGTTGTGCGTATATCACATTTTCTAAGTCTTTGGGTGCTTGGTATTTTTTTAATACATGGAAATCTATAGACTCCCTGTTGTTGACGGAATGTTTTATACACATGAAAATCATAATATGAAATGCTAGTTTTCAATGTAGTTATTTAAGAGGCAAGGCGTGTTCGAGTTGAGGACATAAAAGTATATTCTTCATAAATGGAATAAATGACCATGGACATCGATCTTTTCTTGGTTTCTGCAAAATTAGGTTACAATTAGAAGTTAACACTCTGAAAATTTGGAGAACATCCACCTTAAAACTTAACCATGAAAACACCTTGATAATGAGCTAGATTCCAGAACCGAGAAATAATCCTTTATCATTTACAAAATACTCAGGGTCTGGTTTGTTATAGTATCTGAACTAAAACAGTCATCAAAACTCTAGAAACAAAGGGGATGATCTGTCCCTGTACTCCTTTTCATAAGGCTAAATTGAAACAAGGCTAAGTCATCTGGTAGTGATGGATTACAATTCACCTGGCTATGATGGATTCAGTGGGTTAAAAAACAAGTCCATGATGTTAGAAGGGAGACACGGGGGCAGGAATCTGGAAGAAATTGCAGGAAAAGCAAGGAAGGCAATATATGATCCAAATGCAGTGCTAACAATGGAATAAATTCAAAGAATAAATAAAAGTGTATTTCGGAATACAGTCCATCCTTTGCATTGACTTTATTCATTGGATTCAGAGAGACTGCCTGCACCATGTACAGCATCTATGTGAATACATGCTCTTCAGCAACAATGTCATACTCTGCACTAGACAGCTCATTGCTCATACATAGTTCAAACTGCATTTGATTCCAATACTAATTCATTAATTCCTATGCTCATGTGTCACCAACATTTATTTTTTATTTGCCAGTTGGAATTAAAACTAAGACCTCTTACTGATCTGTGTCCCCAGACCTTTATTTATTTGCTATTTTGTTCTTTAACTTTGATAGAGGGTCTCTCTTAAGTTACTTAGGCTGGCCTTGAACTCAGTTTATGCCCATGCAGACTCAAGTTTATAATTCTCCTCAACTGTCTAAGGATCTAAGATTGCAGGCTAACAACACCTTTTCTGGTATATTTCAAAGGTTATTATTTCTGTCCTTTTAAAAACAGTCACTCACTTTGAATAAGCACAATTCAGATTGCATTAAGCAAAGATAAGAAATGCAGTCCCTTGAAATGATGAACTCATGTGGGAAGGCAGTGATCATTAGAGACAGATGCTATGAGCCCTGATTCCAGGTGTGTCATTGCTGGAAAGTAGTCTCACAAAGAGGTGCTGACTTTAGGAAAGAAAAAAGAAACCAGCAATATGATTTTCAAGCCTGAAAACTACCAGTATTGGTCGGTGAAGAATATATAGATTATTCACAGATAATGTGTTCCCCAGAAAACGTAGAAACTAAGTCAAAGATGAGAGAAGACAGGCACTCCTGTTTGGCACTCAACATTATACCTGTGAATTGGAGAGCTATCGTTCCTTCATATTCACACCATGCCACAATCAATGCTAGTATAGGACTCACTAGGTAAGTGGTCTGGTACACAGGTAGAGTCAAGGTCATGGCCATGGCTTCATTGTCAGCATCACCATGATGACTTGCTCTGGGCCTCCCCTGTCATGCCTGATACCATTCCTGATCCTTGGCTGCCTCCTTCAAGGGTTTCCATTCGAACTATGCATCATTCCTAGGTAATATAGGTTGAGGGGTGTGTTAGAATTGAAACCCTAATCTCTATCATCAAGTAACCTCTTTGTCTTTAAATTCAAGATTCAGACCTGTTGTTTCATATTTTTTCTATAAGTTGATTTACAGCAAGGGCATTTTTAGTTATTCCCACTATGAGCACCATGGCCACCTTCCCTGCTACTCCCACCACACCGTGAATGTATGTACTATTCCAGATTTTGATGTTTGATTTAAATTATCATCAAAAATATCATTCATTTTAAAATGGTACTGATGAGTACAAAGTACAAAGTTCATCTAATCAACTGTAAAGCACATTTTATACCTTTTTATTATGCTATGTAGAGAGCTGATTAATTGTAGATATTGAGAAAGAGTTCATACTCAAACCTTTGCAATTGATGTGTCTTTTACATATCATTACTTATTATTAAAGTCGAGAGAGTTCTTTTACTTACAAGGTATAACATCCAAGTGGAAAGAAAATCCTCCATTCCAAATATTTAATTTAAAATATGATCTCCACAGAATTCTTGAAACATTTATCTGTTTAGAAATCAAATGTTATTTAAAATTTATTTGTGTTCAGTTAGCTAGATAAAGAGAATTACTTATTGACTCCATGGTTGAATAGCTGAGGGTATAGCTTCCTTCTAAAAGAGAATGTTGCTTCTAATAAAAAAATAAATGCACCAGAAATCAACCTCTCATTAAGTAGCATTGAATCATTAAAGCTAACCTTGCCAGGTATTGGCTCATTACTATTATTTCAGTGTTATGAAGTGAAAACTTCTTTGTAATAATATGTAGCTTGTTAATTACAGCACAAAGGCAATATTCATATTCTCTTTCTCTCTCTGTTTCTATATCTCTCTCTGCAACTTTCTTTCACAAACTTTCTCTCCCCACCTTTGTCCCTCTGCACCCCACACGTGTATGAAATCTTCAAACTTGGATATAGAGAAGACAAATAAAGAACAAATCACATGCCCAAGGTGGATATCAATCATGGAAATCTTTTCAAATGCAGAGGTAGCCACAGATTTGTTGAGAGACTCTTGTTTGGACAGACAATACTACACAGTGAAGGGCAGCAGGGAGCTGAGCATGCCCTGTTGCTGCAGTGATATCCTATGTCTGATTTCTAAGACAATTTTATTCTTGCTAAGTGTTAGATCCTTACTCAAGCTATGATGCACAGGTTGCTGAATGGAACCTTACCTGCTTGGTTCAATTATTTGTTCATTCATAAGTATTTGTTGTGCATTTTTATATGCTACTCATGGTTGAAGACCCATACATACATATATGCATGTATATAACTAGACATGTACTCAAAGACATGATGAATTCGTGTGACTTTGTTTAAAAGTGAGAAAAATCATGGATATGCAGGGAGGTGGTTCCTAACATCCTGCAGCTAGCACATGAAACAGTCAAGTTTAGAATCTAGGAGCTTTGGAGAATTAATTTCACAAAAACACAGTTAACAACTCATTCTTGTGCTTTAACTCAATGAAGAGATACCTCTAAAGAGAAAATCTTTAAAGTTATTTGACATATTGTTTTAATGAATTTGAATCAGTGATGTGGATAATGGACTAAGATTCTTATAAACAATTACTTAAGTCCAAGTGACAGTAGTTTGTTATGTGTGTAACCAAAGTAGTGCAAGCATCAGTCTCATAAATGTGTGGTAAGGATTCAGTGGGCTAATATATGTAAGATGGTAACACATCACATAAACATACACACACAAATTTACTTGATTATCAAATCAAACTTAAAGAATTAAGCAAAACCCATCAAAACTTCTAAAAAATATAATTTCAAGCAGAAAGCAAAATTTCTGTCATTTTGTTTATATGATAATAATATATTAAAAAATCTTATGATGATGGCAGAAATAAAGAATGCAATCCTTCCTTTACACACAAAAACTGGACAATATCAGCAAACCAGAAAATGGAATATAATTGAAATTTTCTTGAAGATCAACCCTGGGAATCCAAAAGCAAACATGAATGATTTTACAAATATTCCTATTAAACATTCAATCATCACTGCTGTTTGAACATCACTGTGCTGTTAAATTCAGGATCTCTTAACAGAGTCACTGTTAATATTTTCTTCCAGATCAATGAAGTGTGGCTGTCCAGGTCTTGCCAATGTCTTCAGTTCAGTCAAAAATACAACTTGCTCAGAACTTCAACTGTGATCAGTGAAAACAGTAGTTTAAAGGCCCAAGGCCTTAGTACGAGAAAAAAAATAAAATCTGAGCTGTAGAGAAGGATCCATGATAAGAAACACTTGCTCCTCTTGCAAAGAGCCCAGGTTCACTTTCCAACGCCTACATGGTGGCTCATGATAGCCTGTGACTCCAGATCCAGGCTCTCTGGCATTGTCTTCTGGCCTCCATAAGCACTGCTCATGCACACGCAAGACAGACATACATGTGGCCTACACTCATACACATGGAAGGAAAAGGTAAATCTGTGGCTAAAAAGATTGTCTCATGCTTAAGAGCATAGATTGTTCTTCCAGAGGACCCAACTTCACTTGCCAGGATCCAGGTTCACAGTCACATATGACTCTAACTCCAGGCAATGCAATGACTCTGACTTTCATGGCCACATAGACACAATAGCAACAACAACAATGACAACATAAATAAATAAACACACCTTAAATGTTTTCAAATGGCATAAATGATAAAATTAATAAAAATAATTACAGAAAAAAACATCATGAATCAATAACAAGGAAATTCAAAGGCAAATGGATGGAATGAGGGAAAAAAAATTCCTGAGTGAGGTAACCCAAACCCAGAAAGACAAATATGGTAAGTACTCACTTATTAGTGGATAATATCTATAAAGTAAAGGATAACTATGCTACAATCCACAGACCTAGAGAGACTAGGTAACAAGAAGAGTCTAAGAGGGACAGTCGGATCTCCCTGGGAAGGGGAAATAGAAGAGATTTCATGGATGGGCCAGTGGGATGGGAACATGAGGGAGCAGTGGATGGGGGGGTGAGTACTGGAATTGTGGAGTGGAAAAAGGGTGTTTGGGGGTTAGATAGACACTCCTAGAAAACTACAAGGTCAACCCCAGCTAAGACTCCTAGTAGCCTGAACTGGCCATCTCCTGTGACTGGGAAAACTTTCCAGTGGAGACACCACGCCAGTCACATAACCTTCTACCTACAGTATGTCCTGCCTATGGGACATGCTGGAACAAGGGTGGTACAGAGTTTGTGGGAATGGGCAACATTTGACTGGTACAATCTCAAACCCATGCCAGGAGAGTGAGACCTGTCCTGACACTATCTAGTGTGCCAGGACACAGAGACTGCATAGCCCAGAGACGTCTCCTAGGATAGAACCGAACATGACTAGAGAAAAAAAGCCAATGTAACGATGCTTAATATTTTGCTGTAATCATAAAATGGTACCTAACCCAATTGTCATCAGAGGCTTTAGCCAGCAACTGGAGAAAACAGACACAGAGACCCACTGTCAAACTTGAGGTTGAGATCTGGGAGTCGTGCTGAAGAAAGGGAGGAAGGATTATAGGAGCCAGAGGGATCAAGGAAATCACAAGAAAACTGACAAATCAACTAACTTTGGATCATAGGTGTCAACAGAGTCTGAACCAACAACCAGGGAGCTGCATGTGATTGACCTAGACCCTCTGCATATATATGACAGTTGTGTAGCTTGTTCTTCTTGTGCGACTCTTAACAGTGGTAGCAGGGGCCATCTTCAACTCTTTTACTGGCTTTTGAAACCCAATTTTCATACTGGGTTGTCTTGCCTTCCAAGAATATAAGGCTAGATGCTTAGTCTTACTGTAGCATGAAATGCCATGTTTTGGAGACATAGCCAAAAGGGAGGCTTGCCCTTTTCTGAGTAGAAACTGAGGAGTAGTGGATGGGGGATGGGAGGCGGGAAGGACAGGGAAGAGCAGAGGGAAGTGACACTGAGGTCAGTATGTAAAATGAAAACTATGAAGAAGAAAATACATCTATGAAGAAGAAAAAAGATCATATGTTTGGGAATTTATCTGAGGAATTTTCACTGTTACTAAAATTATGACTATTTACCCTATATGAATTTCTTGACAGAGTAGAAGAATATTATAAATGTATTAACTTTGCTCATATAATTTACAAATTGAAGCAAATCTAATAGATGCACAAAAATTAAACTGCATAAAAGTGTTGTAGAATATTTTAAGAACCCATTTGGGGGAAAGCTATTCACAATTTGCCAAGCTAGATGTCAGAAGGCTCTAAATAATCATGTAGGTACAACAACATGGCCTTGATTTACACTGCAACAAGATTCTTGAAAACATGCTCAGTAAAAAAAAGCCAAACAGAAAAAGTTGCTCACTAGATGTTTTGGTTCATATGACATGCCCATGTAGGAACACCAATAGAGACAGATGCTAGAGGCTATCACAATTCGGGAACAGAGAAAGTTAAAATGTGTGTGTGAACACATGCTTTTCTGCATCTATATGTGTTCCTTGTGCTTTTTACATAGCTCTTTTTATTATTTGGTTATTCTGCTCTATTCCAATTTGTTTGTCTTTGTTTTATTTTATTATTTCTTAGATGCCTATTTGAATTCTAAGGAGAGACAGAAAGAGTATGAAGCCAATGGGAGGGTGGGTGGGAATGACTGGAAGGAGTAAGGGGAGAGGAAACTCTATTCATCATATATTGTATAAATATCTATTTTCAATCAAAGAAAAAATAAAAAAAATTAGAGTAAAAATACAACACTGATGTCTTGCTTTAAAATTAAAAGTTTAAATAGAATAAATGTTGACATCTTACACACATAATTGGCAAAATAAGTAGAAATGCAGATACAGGACCCCCAAAAGCAGAGGAAATCATAAATGGTTCTTTCTTATTTGGATCTTGGAATTTCTGGCTGATCCTACCTCCCTTAGAATATAAGACATCAAATGTTCCCGCATAAGCTGTGCCTTTGTGTCACCATTTCTAGCAATGTGTTTGATAAATCTTAGAGCAATGTGTGATCATACTCTTTCACTTATTTCTTTGTGTAACAGACAGAAGTAAACCTGTGAATCTATGTGTTATCACAATGCCCAGCATGTGCTCTTTACATAAACATAATTTACACAAATGTACCTTCTGCTCTTTAGAGTTTTTCTGCCATTTCATGACTCCAATACACACAAGCAAATGATTACTCATCAATAGTTTGAGAAGCATTTTTCTTAAACAGAATGCCTTTCTTTTTGCCATCAGAGACACTGATTTTTATTTATTGTCTAAATCAAATGCAATCATACAATTTTACTCTTCCCTTCCATTCTTTTAAATACTGTCATGTATTCTCCCTTGTTACATCTATAAATCATGGACTCTTTATTTAGTTGTTGTACTTGTCTTTAAGGCCACCATTTGGTTGCAGTATCATGGGTAAGTATTTCCTGTCATTTCTAGAAGATGCAATCTCTCAGCAGGTTTCCTGGACCTCTACTTCTTCCAAGCTTACTTCCATGATGTCCCCCGAGCCTTAGGGGCTGGAGTTAAGTAGAGATATGTCAATTGATACCTTACTGTCACTTATATTCTGTGTTTTGTAAGTTGTGGTTTTCTATAAAGTTCTCCTTCTGTTTTAATGAGAAGATTAATGGATGAACGGTAAGGGTTACACATATCCATAAGTATAAAAATAGATATTCATAAAGCTGTTAGGAGTTATGCTGATTTTTATGTATACTAACTTTGCTAACTCATTTTCCTCACATTCTCTTTAATTATCAGTATTAGTTTGCTTTCTATGGTTGTGATAAAGCACCATGATAAAGCAACTTTTATTTTATCTTTGCAACTCTCAGGCCACTCCATCACTGAGGCAGTCAGGGCCGTGACTCGAGGTGGGAACTGAGGCAGAATCCATGGAGAAAGGCTTTTTATTAGCTTGTTCTTTGTGGTATCCTCAGTTTCCCTATACAACTGAGTACCACCTGCCTAGATGTGGAACCAATCCCTGTGGACTGCCCCCATCCCCAGACAATAATCAAGAAAATGACCTTCAGAGTTGCCTGCATGCCAATCTCGTGAAGGAGTTTTCTCAGTTCAGATTCCTTCCCAGGTTCATCTAGTTTTTTCCCCCTAAGTAAACAAAAGCACATCCATCACACTCATCAATTCCTGGTCTCCTATTTTGCTGAAATGCTTGCTCAGACCTTTGGAATGAGTAAGAGATATGCTAGGTCTGAGTACATAGCTCCAGGAAGACACTAACAATTCTCCTTTGTCACCTTATAGTGAGAACACAGCAGATTATGGCTGTGAACAAGTTTCCTCCCCATCCTACGGTCTAGAATATGTGAAAATGAACATTATTGTCAAGTTTGTACAAGTGCTTTATGACATGTGCTTTATGAGTAGGCTGGGCATTTATTTAGACATATTAACTGGAATTTTCTTTAAAAGATTTAGGAATTAAAGACTATGCTCCAATGCCAAAGACCACAAAGTAAACAGGAAGGACACTGAAAGCAACTTCCAAAGTTCTAGAATTGACAGAGACATCCCATAGTCCAGACAGTCACTCAAAGCTCTTCTGTAATACTGGGGCATCTATCTTCACCCTGCAGACACATAATATCTGGCAGACTTTTATTGAAGCAGAAAATTTGAAAGACTATATTGGCAGTTTGTCAGCCACTTACTTCTGTGTCCTCAGAATGTCTGGCAGACTCTTTCATGAAGCATGAACCCTGAAGGACTGTCTCACCTCCTTTAGAAAAGTTCAGCAGTAATTTTTCTGTGGGTTATGCATGTTCAGTTTATACAGCATGCCATCAAGCAGTCCAGGCAAGAGCAATTTCTTGCACAAATGGCTAGTCTTGTCACATTGAATGTAAATTCCATAACAACTTTCTTCAATGCCCATCAACCTCTCTGAAGTAATTGGTGCAGCCAGGAGCAGACATGTTTTACTGTTGAGAAAAGTCTAAATTCTTAAAACATTTTAAATGCCATATTCTGTAGGTTTTTAAGTGTTGAACATTATATAACTATAATATATTTCTGTATATCTAAAAAACCTAAATAACATGATTAGTATTATTGTTAAATTCTAACTTTAAACCATGGTGATCCAATAATACACAGGGGGGTACTCCAATTTGTTGTATCTGTTGAAGTTTTCTTTGTTACTGAGTATGTGGTCAATTTTAAAGAAGTTTCCATGAGGTTCTGAGAAGATGGTATATCCTTTTGCATTTGGGTGGAATGTTCTATATATGTCTGTCAAGTCCATTTGAATCATGAAATTTGTTAGTTCTCTTATTTCTCTGTTAAGTTTCTGTCTGGTTGACCTGTCTATTGGGGAAAATGGGGTGCTGAAGTCTACTACAATTAGTGTGTGGGGTTTGATTGTGATTTAAGCTTTAATAATGTCTCTTTTACATATGTGTGTGCTCTTATATTTGGGGCATAGATGTTCAGGTTGGAGATTTCATCATGATGGATTGTTTCTGTTATGAGTATAAAGTGTCCTTCTCCATCTCTTTTGATTGATTTTAGTTCAAAGTCTATTTTGTTAGATATTAGGATAGCTACACCCACTTGTTTCTTAGGTCCATTTGATTGGAAAATCTTTTCCCAATGCTTTACTCTGAGGTAATGTCTGTCTTTGAGGTTGAGGTGTGTTACTTATATACAGCAGAAGGCTGGATCATGCTTTCATATCCATTCTCTTAGCCTTTGTCTTTTTATAGGTGAATTGAGTCCAATTGATATTAAGAGCTGTTAATGTCCAGTGATTGTCAATTCCTGTTATTTTTCAGTGGCAGTTTGTGTGTGTTTCCCTTCTTTGGGTTTTGCTGGTGTGAGTTTATCTGCTGCCTATGTTTTGTGAGTGCAGTTAGCTTCCTTGGGGTAGAGTTTTCCTTTTGGTACTTTCTGTAGGGCTGGATATGTGGATAGGTATTGTTTACATCTGTTTTCTCTATCAATGATGATTGAAATCGTTGCTAGGTATAGTAGTCTGTGCTTGTATCCGTGGTCTGTAAGTGTCTGCAGCACATCTGTCCAGGATCTTCTGGTTTTCATGGTTTCCACTAAGATGTCAGGTATAATTCTGAGAGGTTTACCTTTATATGTTATTTGACCTTTTTCCTTTGTAGCTCTTAATATTCTTTCTTTATTCTGTATCTTTTGTGTTTTGATTATTATATGGCGAGGGAATTTTTTTGATCTAATCTTTTTGGTGTTCTGTAAGCTTCTTGTACCTTCATAGGAATATCCTTCTTCAGGTTGGGAAAGTTTTTTTTCTATGATTTTGTTGAATATATTTTCTCTGCCTTTGAGCTGGACTTCTTCTTCTATCCCTAATATTCTTATATTCTTAGGTTTGGTATTTTCCTTGCTTTTTTGTATTAAGTATTTGTTGAATTAAGTGTTTTCTTTGACCGATGAATCTATTTCCTCTATAGTATCTTCAACACCTGAGATTCTCTCTTCCATCTCTTGTATTCTGTTAGTTATGCTTGCTTCTGTGGTTTCCTTTGGTTTACCCAGATCTTCCATATCCAGAATCCCTCAGTTTGTGCTTTCTTTATTGCCTCTCTTTTAGTCTTCAAATCTTGAGCTATTTGCTTCAACTGTTTCATTGTTTTTTCTTGGTTTCCCTGGGTTTCTTTGAGAGATTTATTAATTTCTTCCAATTTTTCTTTGTCTTTTCCTCCATTTCTTTAAGGGATTTTTTTCCTCTTTAAAGGTTTTCATCATATTTTAAAAGGTACGTTTAAAATTGTTTTCTTCTTCTTCTGGGTTAGGATGATCAAGTCTTCCTGTGGTATGATCACTGGGATCTGGTGTGATCGTGTTGCTTTTTAGGTTATTGAATGAACTCTTGCATTGGCACCTACCTATCTCTTCCTTCAGGGGGTGCTGGCAGTGTCTTTGCCTCTTGATCCAGTCCTTGTAATAGCTGTCTGTTTCTTTGGGAACTGTTCTTGATCTTCTCTGTACTGTCACTGTCTGCGTCTCAAGGAGCCACTGAGGTCTCTTTTGGCCTGCTCTCTTGGTCTGCTCTCTTGGTTCACTCTCTTGGTCCACTCTGTACAGTCACAGCTTGCACTTTAAACTTCTGCTCTTTGTCCTCTCTCTTGGTCCTCTCTGTGTAGTAGCAGGCTATGTTTCAGGTTTCCACTGAGGTTACAGGGGGATAGGATGTTTTTTGAGCAGAGCTCTAAATCTGTCTAAATTGTATATCTGTTATCATTTTCCTTCCAGAATCACTTTTTGTTTTTAAATGCTAAGCAGGCATAGCTATGACTAATGTTGTGGCTTTACCTGTTGGCACCACCCTGTCCAACATGGCAGAGGAATGTTCACCACCTCTGTGAACCATGCTCACTGCCCTAGCTCCAGAGATGCAGTGAGTTTATGTCGCTATTAAGCAACTTGTAACACTCTGCTCACAAACTCTGATCTCTGTAGCAGGACCTACAGAAAGAGCCAGAACTGTTCATGCTGCCATTGTGAATCAAGAAGCCATTTCTTAAAGGAGCCTTGCCTCTGCTTGTGGCCAGCAAATAGAGCCTAACTGAAACAAAATTGTGGCTACCACGAAGCTGTGCTAGGCTCCTGCTTTTGTGGATCTAGAAGTCCTCTCTTTTTATTTAAGCTTTTTTAGGTCTTATGTAGATATCTGCTCCATAGGGTGGGTGCCATTTGTAAGCGAGATGCCATTTGTTCTCAGCCACCCAGACCCGAATATCACAAAGAAACTATATTAATTACAACACTGCTTGGTGGCTCAGGGATATTTCTAGCTAGGTCTTACATCTTAAATTAACCCATTTCTGTTAATATATATATATATATATATATATATATATATATATATATATATATATATATATATATATATATATATATATCACCATAATGTTGTGGCCTACTTGTAAGGTTCTGGCATCTTTCTCTTTTGGCAGCTACATGGCATGTCCTTGACTCTACCTTCTTTCTCCCTGCATTCTGTTCAGTTTTCTTGCCTAGCTCTAATCTGCCCTGCTGTAGGCCAAAACAGCTTCTTTATTAACCAATGGTAATAAAACATATTCATAGCATACAGAGGGGAATCACACATCAACCCGAGTCAAGAAATGATTCTCTTAATAAACTAATACTTCAGTCATTGCTTAGCAACTGGCTCCATTCTATTGAGTTTTAAGAAATTACACACATGGAAGCAGAGAGTGCAGTCATGGCATAACCATTAACAAATGGTGTTGAGCTTTCATTAGATATCAAGTGATATTGACTAAATAGTGATTAGAGACCATGAACTTTTGAACTCCCCCCTTTCTATGGTGTCAACACAGACCTGTGAAGAGGCATATGGATTCTACAAATAAAATAATTACAGAAATTAGCTCCAACTGGACTTTTTAACCAAGTCACATTTATTTCTTCATTTTGTTTTCCTCATTATATGATATTTTTGATTAGTGTGTTATTAAAATTAATTGTAGAACATAAACTGCCTTTTAAAAAATTTTCTAACATGTGAAAAATAGTGTTGGCAATCTTACAAATTTTAGAATGGTACATACACCATTGATTAATATTTTGAAATGGAAAAAGAATTCATTAAAGAGTATTACGTGTACATCTTTGCCTATCCTATAATTAAAAACTGTCAGTATTGTGGTTAGGCACAAAATGTTTCTAAAGTCAGAATAAGTCATTTTTCATCAACCCAATGATTAACATAATTCCTTTCTTGGAGCAGCAATTAACAGAAATTTAAGGAAGCTGAGGTGACTAAATGAGTGAATGAATGAATTTATGAAAGGCTGAATAATTTAGATGTTTCAGAATAATTAAAGAAACTATTGTCAGTTAAGGCTGTTCAACATGGATATAATGAAGATATTTCTACATATCATTATTCTTGACTCTCTGTAAAACTAAACCATAATTTTCATAAGTGTATAGAATATCTAAAGCTAAAATGCCACAAACTGGAAACGTGAACTCTCTTACTTATAAAATAATTAGTACCAATGATTTAAAGTAAGGTGATCCTCTGAGATTTGATCAGAAAGATATATAGAGAGAGACCACAAATAAGATATGCACACCCCTGACATGTGCCTCATATTGTAGATTGAATTCCTGATTTCCATATATTGGGAACAGGATAAATAGTGAAAAACAATAGACAGCAATCCCTGTGAATACTAAGGCTGTGCATATTGAGCTGCCTTGCACAAGACACTCTCCTGAGCTTCAGACACTCTGGCAAAGAACACAGTCTGCATGATGAGTGAGAAACTGATCAGAAGGAAGGGATTCATGTAAAAGTTTGGTATCAGCACCTCTATGGAACTCAGAATCATAAGAAATATTGTCGTGAATAATAATACAGTACTCTCTTCTTGTTACTTAATCATGACTTTATTTGTGTATACATAAAAGTATATATGCTAAAATGTCTTTTAGGACATATAGTAAATATAATATCATCTCATTTATCATATCATTTATACCATAGCAATGCTGAAGAATGCATTGGCAACCTGTTTATGACAGTTCTCCAGTTGTTCCTTTCCTGGACAATCCTAGATGCTTGTGCTATTGTTATATACAAAGTTCCACAGTCTTCCTTTATTGTTCTTTCTCCAGTGTTTTTTCAGGGTCTTGCTCTTTGCCTTATCTTGTGCACTCTTTCAAGCAGTGCTATTTTTGGTTCATCACTCATTCTCATAACATGGTTGGAGTATCTTAAATGTTGTTGCCATATCCTGTAGTTTGCTTCCTTCTGCGGATGGAGATGTTTCTTAATAACATCATTGAGCTCCCTACCTTTTCATGTGATGCCTAGAATCCTCCTGAAACATGCCATCTCAAACAAATTCAGCCAGTGTTCTAAGGACTGTTTCATTGTCCAGGTTTCAGAGTTTTAAAGAAGTAAGCTCAAGATAAGTGTCTCATATACTTGTAATTTTATTGTTGTCATTATGTCTCTTGCTGACCAAACATTTCCTATTGCTTTGAATGCAGTCCTTGTTATCACTATCTGCCTCTTGAGGTCTGAAATAGTTCCCTTCTTTGAACTGAGGTTTCCTCCCAGAAAGACAGAGTTGACTGTTTGTTTGAGGTTCTGATTCTTTATTACAGTGTTAAAATCCTTGTGTGCCCTTGTGCACCCTTCCCATGTGTTGTATCTCTGTCTTCTCAATGTTTACTTCAACCACTCTATTTACCATGGCCTGCAACTCATTTGAACTTTCAGTAAGTAGTATTGTATTGTTGGAAAAACACAGTTTATTGATTGACATACCATGTATCTGCAGGCCTATCTCCTCATCCTCCAGGGCTGGTGCTATTATTAATTCCAGGAATATATGAAATAGTAGTGGTGAGAGAACACATCCCTACAACACTCCTACAATTGTCTTAAACTGACCACTTAGTTCTCCAAAGACTTTGAGTGATGCGAAGGTATCTTTATAGGCATTATCTAGTATTCTTATGATTTTTTTCTGTATACCTGTCGAACCACATTGTTTCCCAAAGTCCTTTCCTCCAAATGCTATCGAATGTCTTCCTGAAGTTGTTGTAATAGACATATAAGTCGTTTCCAAATTCTTCGCATTTTTCTGCCAGTTGCCTCAAAATGAAGATCTGATCTATTGTTCTCCTGTTATCTCTGAATCTGCACTGGGCTTCTGCTAGGATTTCCTCTGTTCTGCCCTTGATCCTTTGCAGGATAATGGAGGAGAAGATCTTGCTGCTATGGCACAACAAACTACTGCCCCTGTAATCTGAGCAGTCCAGCTTGTCCTTCCTCTTGTGTATGGGAATAGGGAATGACTTTATGTTCCCCTGTCTCTCTGAAGAGTCTCCCCAGTGGTGGATGGTATCCTGGTAGGTACCTCTTCAATGGTGAGACTGAAAACAACCAGCTCGGTCCTCTGGAAACCTGGGAAATTTAGTACATGGGAGGAAAGAGGTCCAGTTGGTCAGCAAAAGGGTATACATGAAGAGAAAGAGATCTGGTCAAGTCGTCCTCATAAACTCAGACCATGAAACCCAATATGGACAAGCTGAAGTGTGCAAAAATATAATATGCTTGGATTTTTTTATTGAGCTCTACATTTTTCTCTGCTTCGCTCCCTGCCTGGATATTAACAGACAACTAACATATACATATCTATCAGCAATAGAATTACAATATTTAAAATAGAAATTTCTCTGAAATTATAGCCTATTAATTCTAAATAAATTTGAACACAATCTATATTTTTAAAATCATGAGTAAATAGCCTTTTGCCAGAATTACAATGATGTATTTTGTATAGTATTGATTATGAAATTTCAGAATGTAATTATTAAAATTAAAATATTATATCCCATGTGATACTTCATAGATCTTGAACCATTAGTTTTTTCCTAGATTCAGTTTCTTCGTGTAAGTAAATGAAGTCATGATTAACGTATTGTGTAAGAAGAATACATAATACATAAAAGTTTCACAGTCTTTTAAGATGATTCACGATGAGAAATACATTTTACATTATAGTCTATCACACACATGCAAACATTTATTAAGCATATCTATACATGCATACATATACATACACATATTAACATGTACATATATGCACACAGACATGCACATACACCATGCACATATAATCAGGTGACCAAAATCGCTTAGGGAAACTATGTGTATCTGTATATCTAAGGCACTCTACTGCTTTCTATGCTATTTTATCTATTTTAGGAAGTACACTTTGTTTCCACACCATCAAATGAAACTTTAGATGATAGTTTGGATACATCACAGCACAGAATTAGAGAGATGAAACCTTGTGATTTGAGATGTTTATGCATGAGGAACAAAATCAACTCTAGTATCTAAAGGAGATTGTTCATTTGTTCCACACACACTGTGTGGAACTGATTATGGAACTCAACACATAAGATAATGATATATCTATGAATAATTTGCATTTGTATGGATTTTGCTTTATTGATATAAATTTAAGGTCAATTTTGTTATGTATATATGTATTTCTGATCTTGATTAAAGTATTGTGATTGTGTAGTTCATTTAAAAATGTAATGTATAATTGGGAAATATAGGTTGTTAATGGATAATCATTGATAATAGTCAAGTTTATAGTCATGTTAGTTAGATTTTTCTAGATATATAGAGATATATTTCAGTTAAATAGACATTCTTCATATCTTTCAAAGACTACAGAATATGGCATTTAATGTTTTAATAACTTAGGGCTTTTCATGACAATGAGACAGGTCTGCTCCTGGCAGCACCAATCTACTTCAAGAGGAAGATGGGCATTGAAGAGTCTCCTTATGGAATTGGTTAGCCATTCGGGCAAGAATCTGCTGTTCTCTGGACTGATGCATAAACTGGACACAAAGAATTCACAGAGAGAGGACTGCTGAACTTACCTAAAGGTGAGATTATCCTTCGGGGTTTTTGATTCATGAAAGAGTCTGCAAGACATTCTGCAGGACACAGAAAAAAGTGACTAAACTGTCTTTAAAATTTCCTGCTTCATGGAAATGTCTGCTGAATACTATGGGCCTATAGGCTGAAGATGGATGCCCCAATGGTACAGAAGTACTTTGGGTAACTATAAAGGCAGCGAGATGTCTCTGTCATTTCTAGAGTTTTGGAAGTTGCTTACTTCTTGTTTACTCAGGTAATATTATATCCTTCTGGAGTCTTTGATGGAGTTAAAGAAGGAATAGTTATTATTATAGTTTTCCATTGTTATGATGAAAGATAAAATAGATCTAAATAGTGTAACTGTAATTCTTGATTGATAACTGTTTTGTTATATGTAATTTTACTATGTTAAAGTGAAAGCCTTTCTTTTTTGTTTATACAAAAACGGGGAAATGTTATAGGAGGTTTTTCTGTATTTGTGTTGCCTTTATTCATTGGTGAATAAAGAAACTGCCTTGGCCTTTTGATAGGGCAGAAATCAAGTAGGCAGAGTAAACAGAACGGATTGCTGGGAAGAAGGCAGTGTGGCAGATGCCATGAAGCTCCTGCCTGATACTGCCACTGCCAGTGGGTAGAATCTTTCCCGATAAGCCACAACCTTGTGGTAAACACAGATTAATGGAAATGGATTAGATCAGGATGTGAGAGATGGCCAAGAAGAGACCAGATATAATGGACAAGACAGTAATTTAATTAATACAATTTACGTGTGGTTATTTCAGGGGTTAAGCAATCTGGGCTGTGGGATGTGCCCTGCTCGCCTCATTACAACAGATTGCTGCTGGGTGGCAGGACACAGCCTGCTTCTCATACTTCAAGATAAAATGAAAAGGGAACATATTTATCATCTATATCACTATTGTTACTGGAAACTGATGAGTAAGTGAAGAAGAGATATTTTTTACTTCTTTAAACTGATTACCAGAAATTGCCTTTCATGTTCATCATAAGTAACATGAAGATTTTTTCTATATTTTATCAAATTAGTTTGGAAATATTATTGTTTATCTACTTAAAAACATGATGCATTTTGTGATATTACTTTATTTCTGACCTTCCATATACTGTAGAAATAGTTTCCATGCAGTACAAGATGAAATAATATTTGCTTTCCAAAATAATCACTTCATGTGTTTGAAATAAGTAATTCCACTTATGGCCTTATGTGCTTTTGCACCTTTTCTGACTTTCAATTTAATTCCCAATTAGGGAAGAGACCTGAAGCATTCAGCATCAACAAGGACAGGAAGGAGAGCTCCCCACCTAATGCTCTCTGCACATCTAACCTGGAGATGAATCATTCTCATACTGAGGACACACCTCTGAACTGGGCCTCTTACATTTCCAACACTTAAATGAGTGATGATTTTGTGCTTTGTAAAGATAGTTACTAGATATTTATGTAGTAAATGCAAAATTCTAGACTTATACAACTGAGACAATCTATAAGAACCAAAGGAAAGGGCCCTGTCTCTTCACAGTTGTTTAGACAAAAATAAATTACTTGAAAATCTTTTTTTATGTATAAAATGTACAGAAGATTAACACACATTTGTAATTTCTTCAACTATGTCTTTCCAAAAATGTGGTTATATACATTCCCCTAGGTGAGAACTATGTACAGGTTGAAACAAAAGGACATACCACTGAAACGAGATAAACTTTGAGGAACTAGCCAAGAGTGCCAACTGTGTCCTTTTGAAACTGAGATGACATATTGTCATCTGAAAATTTGTTGGGTAGTGTTCATATTTATTCCAGGATTCCTGTGATCAATGTGCCACAAGTTGAACACACCTGCCTGCCAACATCTAAGTCTTATATTCTAAGCAGAAACCAGAACTTAGCAAGTCATAACCAATTGCAGACTGCAGAAGCTGGACCTTGTTCACAGAGGCATATGAATCTTTTAATGGTGAAAAGCTGTAGAAAGCAGACAGATATGAGTAATAACCCTCACTTTAAACCATCCATTTGGTCTCCCAAATGCCAACACCTGTTGTCATTTTCTTCCTTGTTCTGTTCATGTAATGTTGACCTTAACTGTAAATGTGAACTTCAGATGTTTGTGAATGTTTGATCTCACCAAAATATTTGGATATAACCGTGAAAAATATGAGAAATAAAACAAACAAGAACACTTAAGTTGGTGTGTTAGCTAACATTTTCATTTTTCTGTTGGAAAAATGTTTATTACAATGTGTCCAAGCACCCAGCACTTATGTTTCCTTCAGAAGAAAAACCCTGGAAATAATTTTGTGTAACTGGGATGTTAGATGAGGATAGAAAAATGTCTAGCTTTTGTTAGTTATGTAATACTTGCTCTTCTTTTTTTAACACTTGGTAGAGGAAATAATGGACACTCACAGCTAATATGATGAAAATCATGGTTTGGGTTGAGGGTGATCTGTGTGGTACATAGGAATCAATCTGGGAATATTTCCATTGAAGTAGATAATTTGAATGATGCTCTCTCGGGAGAAATGCAAAGACACTTCCTGTAGAAGCTCATGTGGTTACAGTGTCTCTAGGTTCAAAAAAGCGTGAGGTGTAGACAGAAGTTTCTGTCCTGCTCAGTACCACAGCCATTTAGTCCCAAATAAACACATAGAGGCTTATATTAATTATAAGCTGGTTGGCCTATTTGGCCAATTGCTTAGGCTTATTACTAACTGGCTCTTACAACTAAAATTAACCCACAGTTCTTAACTATGTTTAGCTATGTGTCTTGGTACCTTTCCTTAGTAAGGCATTCTCATCTTGATTCCTCTATGTCTGGGTAACAAGTGACTGTCTTTCCTTTTCCCAGAATTCTCCTAGTCTGTTTTCCCTGCCTATACTTCCTATATGACTACTGGCCAATCAGAATTTTATTAAACCAATATAAGTGACAGTCTTTACAGTGTATAAGAGCATTGTTCCACAACAGAGAGGCTTTATGTGCCCATCCTTATATTTCACTTTATTTTTGAATCTATCATGAGGTATATAAAGTACATTATTTAATGAATTTATAGAAAATAACTATACCATTAAATATAACAGGATTTCATATAGATATCTAAACTAATTAAGTTGGGGTCATGAGCTATCATGATGAAAATAAATAGAACAATATGATATTTGGGGAAATGAAGCTTATTTTATATAAAAATGACTGGGAAAAGACATTGACACCTTGGAAATTCTGTCAAAATATTTCTTAAAATTTCAGTGTTTATTGTGTTTAGAAATAGTCCAGTAATAAAGAAGAAATAAAGACTATAAGGTCTTGAGAAATGCTCAGAAGTTAAGACAACTTCTCTGTCTTCTATAAGACTAGTAATTGCTTCCCAGTGCTGGGTCAGGGAACTCACACCTTGTAACTCCAGCCTCACAGGATCCTACACCCTCTTCTGACTTTCCTAGACATACAATCATACACATACACAGAGTTAAAAGAAAAATAAATCCTTTAAAAGTTTGTTTATATTTATGGTTTGTTTATATTTTCATAAAACACTTTAAAATATTTTAAAATGTTTTGGTTATGCCAGGACGGTTGACAAAGATGTAATGGAATTACTCAATGGTCATGTGGAATGCCTTCTGCTATTATAAACTCAGTTCATGTTAATTTGTATGACTACCTTAAACAGTATATATAATTGGTGTTATATTCTCCAAGCACTTCTTATTGTTCTGGTACTGGTTAAAATTTTTTTGTGGGAAATTCCTCCTTCCTGTTTTTGTTTTACACTGTACACTGTGTGATTCCACTAACAACCTCTTATGCATATGAAAGAACCTACACTGAAACACAGAAAAGGCGGTTCCCTGCAGTTAGCTCTACACTCATGACTGCAAATACAAGTCACCCAGAAGACTCACTAACGAATCTAGCAGAATGGAATCCATTGATTAACATGTTTCTTATGCTTTATACAGAATAGGACCCATAAGAGGCTGGAGAAGAAACCTCTCTGGGAGTCTGAAACTCCCTGCACATGGCATTTTCTCTTTTGTGTCTTGCTTTTTGCTGCCTGTTTCCTTCACCATCTCTCACTTCTTACTCCCCTTATATAAGGATAGAGCACAATTTACCATCAACATACTTTTTCTTGTATTTGTTATTTGTGTACACATTCTTCCACAGTTTTTCATTTCATGAAAATAACTCTAAAGTTCTCTTCTCTACTCTCCCATTTTCCACCATAATCACCACCCTTTCAGATTACTACAACAAAATACCTGACTGTGCTATTTACAAACATCAGAAACTTGCTCACAAGAGGGAAGTATCCTGAGACTCTTTCCACTTCTAAAGGCTATTCCCTGCCATCCCATTCAGGAGGGAACCATCCTCATGAACTGATCATCTCATAATACCTCCACTTCTGAATACTGATGCATCGGAAGAATAGACTGCGAGGGAAATTACCTTTAGAGAAGAATACGCACACGTCTAATTAACTCCTCTTAAATGTTCAAATATTCCTGTCTTCTATGGCATTTCCTACCTTCAGAATCATGAGATCAACTTTGACTTTTCCTTTTAGTTTATGTGCAAGATTTAATCCCTTGCCTACTGAAATTGTGAACAGATTTATGTAACATGAATTCTAGATGGTCTTAATAATAAAAACCCAGAGTCAGATGTAAGGGTTAATGCTGAAGATAAGAGAAGCAGAGTGGCCAACCACTAGAGAGTTCTTTTACCTCTACCAGAGCTCAGACCATAGGGGCGATACTGTCCTCAGACTGTCTTCTCAGATTTTGTCCTCTAACTGCAGGGGCATTCCTCAGACTGCCATTGTCTCTACCAAACCTCAGGCTGCATAAGTTCCTGTCCCCTTTCTCCACCCAGTCATATCACTCCTGACTCCTCCTCCATAGTGCTGAGTTTAAAGGTAAGTGATTCTAAGTGCTGGGATCACCTTTGTGTGAGTTCTGTTTCTCTTTTAGACAGATTCAAACTTGTGTAGCCCAGGGGAGCCATGAACTAACAGATATCCTTCTGCCTCTTATCTCACAAGTCTCTGGATTAAAGGTGTGAGCTACCACTGCCTGGCAGTGGTTTAGCTCTGCCCTCTGATTTTCAGGCAAGCTTTATTTGATTAAACTTAAGCAAAATATCACTACAGATTTAGAGTATTAATTTGCCATCCACTGTATATGACAGAGGTCAGCTGTAGTACCTTGTGTGTATTACTAGCTACCTACACATGACAGTGGATGGCTCATTAATGTCTGCTTTACAAACAGTTGCAATACAAAGCTTATAGTGTATAAGTCACCTCCTTATGCAATTTGGAAGCTTGATAGATAGATGACATCTCATGCACTTCTATCATTTTAATCCTCTTAGCAACAAACATTAACTGTTAACTGTTTGTAAATTATATGCAAATTCCTTAGACATGTTTATCAGCTAGAGATTGAGCTATTAGCCATAGCCAATAGATTCTGGTTCTGATCCAACCAAATAAAATGGAAAATTACATAAACACAAACATATCTCAAATACATACTTGTACACATGCACAGATTTTTATTGGGAAAATACTAGTGACCTATTAAAGCAAAGAAGTAATAGGATCTTGAGGATGCCAGAAAATGAGAGGAAACTTATAGAGGGCCTAAGCCTAGACATGCTGCAACCAAATGACTAAGTTTCAAGACTTGAATCAATTCCCTGGTGACAGTGACTGATCTAGATTGGGATGCATTCAAATATTCTCTCAGGCTGGGCGTGGGGAGGGAAGAATGATATCATTAATAATCATAATTGAGCACAAGCTAAGGTGCATGGGTGTTCAAGAGAAACTACTCTGTCAGGTGTAAGAGGCAGAATTCCAGAAGGGAGCAGCAGTATCTGGTGACATAGTGGACTGGTACCCACTCATAAGTGTTTAAGTCAGCTGCAGCCCTTCTCAGTATTATCCTTAATATCAATAGATTATGTGAGAAATCCTCTTCATACCACACAAGGCTGTACATAGGCCATTCAGGAAGACACCTCCTGTCCATATGTGCATGAGTGTGAAACCATCCGCTGGAGTGTGGGAAACTCACAACTGTAGTAATATTTTCTTTGTATTTTAATAAATAAAGCTTGCCTGAAGTTCAAAGAGTAGAACAACCACACTGATTACCCTTACAGACCAGGAAGTCATGACACACACCTTTAATCCCAGTAGCCATATTAGTTTGCCATAGAAACCGGGCGGTAGTGGTGCATGCCATTAATCCCAGTCCTAGAGAGGAATATAAAAGGGGAGGAGACAGCTCTCAATCACAGTCTCATTTTGAGATTACTGGAAGCGGGATCACCATTTCAGACTGAGGTAAAAGCCAGTGGTTGGCTGTTTTGCTTTTCTGACCTTCAGGTTGAACCCCAATTTCTCTCTGCATTTTTTTTATTGTACTACACACAACTGACCATATTCTCATAAAGAATGATTCTTCTCCCACCCAGCAACTATTCACTGCCAAGAGTTCTTCAGTAATGGGTGGAGTCTGGAGTCTGGATCTCTTTTACCTTATCTGTGTAGGAATTTGGGGCTTGATCTTGTATAAATCTTATGCAGGCAATCATAGATGTGAATTTATGAGTCTGATAGTCCTATCATCTCCAGAAAATAGCATTTTACAGCCCTCCTCTTGATCCTTCAACTTTTACATCCTTTCCATTTCCTATTCCTTTCTAACAAAATGTGACTAGTGAGCCCATTAGAGTCATGCCATTACTGCACCTGTGACCCCATCTTGCCTGGCAATCTGTAGCATAGCATGGAGAGTATAAGGCCAGCAAAGCACTTGAGAGGCCAAGCCCCTCACCTGAGGACCTTCAACCAAACAGGTTCCACCCACAGAACATTTTAATTGCCCTGAAGGCCTGACCTAGCCCCTACCATATAGAATAAAATGTCCAAACTCTGGACTTGAAAACCCACTAATCCCCACCCTGGAAATCTTCGCCACAAAGAAGCCTTTTGTAAACCCTGTTTTCTGCTCAATTCTCTGCTGTTTCTGCCCAAGTATTGACTTTTTCCACTGTCAATAAATCTGTGTGTAAGGTTTGTTGTGTGCTTTGACTTTGTGGTATTCCTTGGCTCCGGACTGCATGATACCATTTGAGCTATAATACTTATACAAGGTCAATTGCTGGGTAACACTGTTGATGACTTTTCTCCTCCAGAAGTCTGGTAGTACCTTCTGCCACTATGTGAGACAGTTGGGGGAAGTCTCTGAGACTGATTTCTCTATGTCTCTATGTCTTCAGAAAGTGTGTGGTATCTCCAGGAATAGGGTCTTATTGTTCAGTTATGGTGAGTAACCAAGAACATGGATAGAAGCCTGCGTTGTATGTAATAAAGATTTCTGAAGCCCATGTAGCCAATAACTCATAGGAAGGTATTCCCTATCTGGTATTGTAATTTTCATTTAACAACACAAGTATTTTGGGAACTACATTGTCAACTCCTGTAAGGTAATTCTAGCCCAACTCCTTTTTGTCTGCATTTTGAAATTAGTTTACAAATTATTGGATTTCCAAAAGGCTTTTGCATAGTTCCTTAGTATCTGTTAGTCTACCTACTTCTCACCATTCTTCAAATCCATTTAATTATTTAAGCCCAATGTCCCCTACCTAATAATTAATTTCATAAACTTATTAGTATAGGACCTGCACAATCAAATTTTTAATTTTTTTCAACTATATTTGGTTATCCTCTTTCTCAATTTCTCTGTCTCTCTACCATCATGTGTGCGTGTGTGTGTGTTTGTGTGTGTGTGTGTGCACGCACATGCATGCTATGCATATGTGATGGTCAGAATACAAATACCAGAAGTTGATTCCTGCCTTTCGTACTGTGAGGCCTGGAGATCAACTTCATAACATTATGTCTGACATTGAGCATCTTTGTTCAGTGAGCTATGATGCTGGCCCCCAGAACATAGTAGTTATAACATCTGACATTTTCTATAGTTAATAATCTCACCTTCTTTCTTTTCTCCCTTGTATGTCCTTCCTTTCAAAGTCAACCTTGGCTTTTTAAAGTTTGCCTTGTATCTTTTGACATGTGGTGTGGTTGCTTTAATGGGAAATGTCATAACTTCACCCTAGCATTCTCTCCAATGCAAAACCTGAGTTGATATATATGTTTTAGTGATGAGTGTTTACAGGCATAACCATTTTTCTTGTGTCTTTTTCTTAGTGCTTGTTCCAAATGATGCCATTGTAATACAATTCATTACCATCTATCTTCCTATTCATCTGTTTTTGATGGGAAATTACACATAGTATTTAAAAATATTAACTTATACATAGTGATGATTGAAAGTATTAATTCAGCCAAGGCTTAATAAATTTTAGACACTTTGCAACAGGTGATTTAAAGGAGAAACATAAAGCCACTGAAAGTTTAAGGGAGAACAGAAGCTAATAATGACTACACATATTAAAAATATCCAATCCCCAGAACACAGTTATGAGGTTGGCTATATTTTTCTTATTTTGTGCATGAGCAGACTGAGGATTATACGGTATTAATTACTTAGAGGTAATAATATTTAGTTCCACATTTTGTCAAATATTCAAGATTGTTCTTTCAATTAATTGAAAATTTTAGAAATCCAAGGTAATGCATACTCCAGACTTTTAAAGATAATTCAATAAAACAATGAGCTTTGTAATGGAAACAAGAATTCTTCGCCTTACAGTTCAGTAACCCTGAGGCAGCCACATGCTGTCATTTCTCCTTTTCTTCTTGGGGGATAGCTCCGCTGCTCAAGGATTTTGTGTGGTCATTCTTGATAATTAATAGATATCGGAATGTCTTTTATAATCTATAGTAATTAATCTTGCAACAGGTAATAAAAATAGGCATAAATCTAGAACACTGCTAAATAAGAACAAGATACATTAGCATACATCCAAGTAAAAGGAAAGATATCTTAGAAGCAGGAGTATACTTCTCATGAATGCAGTTCATCATAAGTAACTAGTCTAATGAATAAAGATAGAATTTTTCTTTTATTTGTGAGGTCTTGTTTTCAAGGATTAGGTGAGATTTAGGAATGAGATTTAGCACCAGTGGTGTGACTGGTGAACATCAGCAGATGAGCAGTGTGAGTTGGGAGCATCTTGTCAAATAAATGATGCAATATGCATCTACTCTTCTACCCCATGATCCTCTACAGAGTATCCTAGATATATACTTGCCTGACAGTGTGGGGGATATGTGCAGGGTTGTTTATCGTGGTGCAACTCAATGTGGAAAGTATTTCAGCACAATTCTCATTCCTAAAAACTACTTTGTAGATGGAAGTTACTGTCCCACCAGGGCCCACAGCCATTCAGTCCCAAATAAACACACAGAGGTTTATATTAATTGTAAACTGTTTGTCCTATTGTTTATGCTTATTAATAAGTATCTCCTACAACTTAAATTAATTCATAATTCTTATCTATGTTTAGCCATGTAGCTTGGTTCCTTTTCTTAGTAAGGCAGTCTCATCTTGCTTTCTCTGCATCCAGATGATGACTTCATCGCTGCCTTTCCTTTACCTAGAATTTTTCTAGTCTGGTTCCCCACCTATACTTCCTGCCTGGCTGTTGGTGGCAGTAGATGATGATGCATAACCCAACAGAAACTCTGATGACAAAGCAGATTTTGAAGGAATCCTCCTCCACTCCATACTACGTGCATATCTTTAAATCACTGCTGCAAAGTCAAATATATCTTTTTAAACAATCACTTTCCCTTCAATGAATAACTACCAGATAGATTGTGCTTTCATTTACTCAACAAAACTTGGGTGCACTTGAGTTTTAAATGAAGCAGAAGGACTGAGGGATCAGATGCTCAATGAGGAGCAAGATAAATCTAGGATCAAATTGGTCTACATCGCCAGCCTAAGACCTAGCTCAGCTTTGATATCTCAGTGGTAAAGTGGAAAGGAGAGGGAGAATTGGAAGTAGAGAAAATAAAAGAATGTAAGCAAAATTTTGCGCTCACATAGGGCTACACATTAAGAACATTCCTCCTATAGGGCCTCTGTGTTTTCTGTTACTGATTTCATCCTTTCTTTTTCTTACTTCAAAGGACTTGACCCCAGGATAGTTCACCTCATTCTTCTCATCCTGGAGAAAAATACAATAAATGTTTTCACTTAATTGTTTATCTCAGGAGGAGATACGCTATTTATCATTCTGCTTATATTGCTAACACAAAATATCAGATAATTACAAATACTACAAATTGATTGTTCATAGTTCTGGAGGCCAGGATGTTAAAATTGAGATAAAGGTAGCTTTATTGAGTGCTGTGTGCCTCCTTGCTCATGGACGTGCAGCATGCTCCTGCTGCATCTTGAACTGATGAGAGGTTAATGGTGTGTCCCACACTCCTCAAAGCGTAGGTCTGAATAAGTGTACAAGGGGCTCCTCCTCAACCCTTTTCACAATCACTAATTGATCATAAGAGCTTTCCAGAAGGGTCCAGTCAATTTTGATATCTCTACTTTGGGTGTTACATATAATCAACAACTTCAGAAAGTACAGTTTTATATAACATTGTGCTCTAATTTTAAAAGCACATAGTTTGATGGCATTAAATGGAGAATCTATTAGCAAATCTCCTTGTATATGACCAGATAATTTTTGACAAGGATACCAAGGGTATTCTTTGGAAAAATAACAGTTATTTTCAATAAATTCTGTAAATAGGACTAGAAAGCATATTTTAAAAATGGCATTATATATTTACCTCCATCAAATACGAAAGGTCCTTTAGAGACTAAAATGCCATAGGTAGGTAAAATGGTACAGCTGCAATGGAAAGCATCATTGTAATCACTAAAAAGTCAAATCTGTAGGTTCATAGACAGGGGATATAATTACATTTTAATCTTCAGAATTAAATACAGTAATTATTAATACAACAAATACAAAAATAAAAGAAAGATGGAAACGTGATTTAGAGCCCTGCATATATCATCATTATCTACAACAATCAAAAGGCAGAAGCAAAAGTGGACATGAATCGTTGAAGTGTTGGCAACTGATGGTTAGGTAACAATACATGTGTACTCAGTGGCACAGAAAAGTTTTTCAGATGATTTTTTGGTATATTTTATGTGTATGTATATGTTAAAAACTACACATTTTGTAAAAGACATATAACTACATTAACATAGAAAATTACAATTAGTACCCAAAACCAATTTAAGAGAAAATTAAAAGGGACATATAATTAGGTCTTTTCATGCAATGAATTACAAATATTAGTCAGAATTTCAATTATAGGGACAGGAATTCAGAAAAATCGATACTGTCTCTGCGCCATTTATTACTCAATGAGGAAAGAAAATAAATAAAATAATTAGCAGTAACAATTTTATTAATATACAAATTGCAGGATATTAGCTGTACTCATATTTTACAAATATTAAAATCTGTATAGTTCTCAAAATCTCCTTTTGAATTCATTTTCTTGATAGTCTTCCCTAACACTTTTGGGAAAAAGTTATTCATAGTTTTATTATTTTATTTTTTATTAAAAAGCTATTAGATACATTATTTTAAAAATTATGTGGACTCCTTTTTGTCTACATTATAAATATTGCAAATTTGTATAAGAAGCTTGAAAACAAAAGGAAATATTTGTATTGAGCTCTCTTCTCCATCTCAGAACTTTCTTAATCATAGAAAGCTCAGAGATTAAGAGTGATAATAAAGTTTTCTTCTCTGTGATTTTCTTTTCCTTTTAGTCAGTTCTTCGAACCTTTTATACAAGGAGTTTTGATCATATTAATACCCGCCTTCAACTCCTGCAAGGTATACCATCCTTTTCTACACAATCAATTTTGTGTCATTTTGTAAAAGCTCTTCAACGCTTATTTATGCCCAAGTATAGTTGTATAACCTTGGTTTTCTTTAACTAGACAACTGCTACTTTGCAAAACTCTGGGAATATACCCTAAGATAGCTGGAAATAAAAATATGGAGATGAGGGCAGAAAAGGATGATTTAGCTCATAATGTAACTACATCATAGCAGTTTCTCTTTGGTGTGGCAACTCCTTACTCCTTTGAGAGCCTCTATAAGAACCTTAATCTACCTAGTTCAGTTACTTTGATTACTCACAAGGCTAGTATTAATTTCTCCTGGTACCAAAGTTTCCCTGCCTCAGTCTATTCATTCAGTGGTATCTGAAGGCATTTTTAAATGAAGTTACATTTTCACAAAGACAAACTTTCTCAGAATTCTTTCTTTTCTGATAGGTCAGCATCATACCATCCCACCACATTTTGGTCTATTCCCTTCCAATGTTATCTCTTTTTTCACTGGCTAAGACAAGTCTGTTTGATCACAATGGTATTGGAAATAGTATCATTAAGATAACTTTCTATAAATAATCAGCATGAAATGAAATTGCTTGATTATCCTATGTATCTTACAACTAAACAATGATTTAGTGCTTCAGTGATATTATGGCAATATCTTTAAAAGTTATAAACAAGAAGATTCAGTTTTCTGTTTAAGCTACTATAGGAAGATATCATAGCCTACATGCTTTAAACAACAGATATACATGGGTCACATGAGTTCTAAAGTTTAGAGATCCATATTTAATTATTTCCTAAATGAACTTTTGCTTTTCCTTTTTTTTTATTGAGAATTGCTTTCTTGATGTGCCCTTCCATGATGAAGAGAAAGAGATCTTATGTCTCTTTATAAAATGTCAACAGCTTATACATATTGCATATTGTCTGACCATATTTAACCTTTATCCTTCTTTTATAAGCAATATATTCAAGTGAAATCACATGAGGGACAAAGGATTCAATGAGTTTGAATGATTTAACACACACATGCCATCCATTACTATTTATCCCAGGTAGTTCCAGTTTGCATTTATAGTAAAAGCTTAATTTTAATAGCATTCCGTTTTAATCAAATAAGCCATGCTAGTGTACATATTTCAAACATCGACACACACACACATGCATGTGTGTATTCTGAAATTTTATCAAACTGTGGATATATGCAACCCAACACATTGTTTTTAGTCTTTGGAGGATTTGGGAAAAATGAGAATAGAGATAAAGATATGTGGTTAAAATGATGCTTATAAAATATTATTCATGCTATAAGGAATTATAAGGCATGACTCAAAGAATCTATTACAGGAACCAAGAATAGCTAAGACAGTGGATAGACAAGCACCCATGAGCTATGATTGTCGGATGAATAGAAAGCATAGAGGATCAAGAAGACTGTATGTACATCAGGATAAAGGATGCTGCAGGCAAAGCAAATGGTGCAATATGAACATTTATATTTTACAGAAAGCCAATATCATTCTGTAGGTAAATCTGTGAAAGAATAGATTCTTCTCACATCTTAGATAGATGCTCACCAAAGAATGCTTGTTCATTAAGACTCAATTAATATTTTCACTGCTGCCACAGTTTAGGAGCTTAGTCCTTCCAGCTGAATCTCTCTGAGTTTGCTCTGTAAACAGAACTGCAGATTACTCCACATGGGCATTAGCATGCAGTTTCATTAAGAAACAAGATATCTGTAAGAAATAGGGAAAAAAATAAAAGCAAGGTAAACTGCAAAATCTTGAACTCTCTTGAGCCAATCATGGAGCACCCAGGCATGCTGTCAGTGATGGACATGGCATCCCATGGATAAGGATGCATTAACTGACTCACCTGTGGGGAGTGTGGTGGGAGTAAGTGACCACTACTCAAGTATATAATGAGAAAACACAACACTGGTAAATTCTTACCAGCTGAGTTTGTTTAGTAGACCATTAAAGTCAAAGGCAGAAGGAGTTTACTATTCCTCCTAGAATCCTTTTAGCTATTTTCTAGCATACCAATGAGTAAGACTAATGGCAAAGCAGCCATCTAGTCAGAGCTGCTTAGAGGATCAGGCGTGCAGAGATGAATACCTGCATCAGGAAAATCATCCTTCATTTCCTATGAAACAGATCCCCCAGTCTCTGTGGGAAGTCTAACCAAATCTGCTAACCATGACACAAAGATAAAATCCACTACAGATATAGGAAAAAAAAATACTAGAAAAACTGTTTATCTTGGAGATGATTTAGGAAACAGTATGTTTAAAAAGGCTTGTCACTTAACATTAGAGATTTGTTGATAGTGAGTAAGGGGCACAGCAGCAACCCTTACCCAAGAGCCAAGTCCAAACTCAGGTACAAGGCCAATATTAGTGTCATTGTGAGCCTATTACACAAAAGCATCATTAACATAAGAATTTACCTTTTTTGAAAACCTATTTTGTTATACTCTCTTAAGACAGTTTTGCATTTTCCCAAATTAAAATCCTGTAATCCAATTTAACTTTTGATTTTGTGTTGACTGTCAAACAAAACATAGATCACATTACGTTTGGTGTCATGATGTTTTGTTAGGTTTACTTCTGTCCACACATATATGCAATAAAGGTAATTTCTATCAAAGTATGATTGTACAATCACCAGCTTCAGTGTGATGAATGTGTAAACTCTAACAATTGTCAGAATGTGCTATTGTTTGAACTTCCATGGAGCATGAGAAAGAAGGATTGCTCCTCTCTGGAGAGGTGATTAGTTTGATTAATTTGTTCAGTAGTTTGGGTCTTTGCTACAGATTGCAAAATTGTTGCAGCAAATAATACACCAGCTTACAGTGTGTGTTGGGGGGAAGGACTCTATTTTTTCACACTTTCTCCAATACAGCATGTTAAAAATTCAATGGGCTCGAATATCTGCATATTCTCCAAAACAGACATGCTAAAAAGCCCAAGGCACAGTAGGATGGTGGAGGAACTCCACTGGCTAACAAAAGCCCTTACAAAGGTTTTACATAACAATGAATAGTGATTTGTATTTCCTTTTTCTTCCCTTTTCTTTTTTGAGGGTACAGCAACTTCACAATGCCTTATAAGTAGTTAACAGGTTTTTCCACACAGCAAATCTGCTGATATCTTACTTTTGCACATTCAGTCTCTAGAACTATAAAAAGAACATTCCTATTCTTTATAATTAACAGTTTTAGCCAAATTGTTATAGCAGTATAATTGGACTTAGAAATTAGGTATGGATCTTATTTCTTGCCTAATTGACATTGCTTTCTTTACATAGTTGGGTGGTATATGTTATGTCATTTGAAATAAATTATTTATTTGCAATCTTTGTCTTTCGGCCATTTATTATTTTTTAATGATTTTTAAATTTTTTACAGAAATGAAAATGCTGGAAAACAAACTCAAGCATATAAAGAAAACAATTTATTTTAAGCAACATTTTTATGAATACATTCTTCTACACTTAGCATAAGTGAAACGCAATCAACATTTAACTTGGAAAGGACTCTGCTGCATTTCTTCTATGAGGCTCCTAGGTGTCCCCAGCTATTTTCAGCACCATGGATAGTATTATTGATGGAGGGACTATAATAAAACTGATTTTCTAACCATGATCATAGAAGGAATCAAGAATATATAAGTATGAAGCATAATGATTGTGTAGAAATGAAAGCATGTATATTTCTGGAACTTTATAGATATTCAGTAAATGAGCTTGCAGATTTTAATATATTTAATTGAAAGTTCTATCGCACTTGGAAAAGTCATTGCAAGAACAAAAACTGCTCCAATGAGTGTTCTCACAAGTGAATAAATTACAGGTCATGAACAGTTATCTATTAGAACAAATGATCTAGCAGCCATTCTTCCAGATTATAGGTACAGGGCTTGAAGGAGTTTTTCATTGTGCACACTTTACAAATGTCAGGGCACAGGGTGACAAGAACTCTGATGTCATTACACCTATGGGGGTTTTCTATTTCTGGTGAATTTATGATCCAGTCATGTGGTGGTGAGAACGCTGCTTTTAAAGCTTAGGGCTGTGGCACAGGGTTAGGCTAATTCTTTTATTCTTAGCCTCTCAGTTTTCTGGAGACAGCAGAACGAGGTGATCTGCATAGTTTAACATGAGCATCTGGGTGTTCTAATAACTACCTTATTTACATACAGAAGCCACAAGTGACTGTCAGTTTTCTTAGCCTTGTAACTGTTAATGTCTGTTAGAGCATGGACAGTTATTCTACAGTTAGTAGCTTCGCAGTTTTACAATCAGAGTAGCCACCTTGATGAGAGGTAGGAGAGAACTCCCTTGTGGCAATAACAATATCATAAAAAGCTTTCTTGCAGCTTTGTATGATGATTATAAGCTGTGGCAAGAATTTTAACCATGTTTCTAGAGATTTCCATTACTGTAAATGACATCTTGCATCACTGATGTCAGCATGGCCTGTCACCAAGTAATGCAAACTCACATCAACCTGCCCCAAGCTATGCTAGTCACTCAGACAATTTTGTCTTCCTATGAGGCTTATTTTGAGTTACAGAAAACCCATGTCCTACTCTACAGCTACACAAATCTCCCCCTCAATCACCGCAGACAGGTCAGGTGGCACATTTGCTGGCTCCTTGTGGAGGAGAGAAAGCTTTCAGTTTGACTATCTGGGAATGCTGAGGTAGCATTTTAAAAGAAAATAAAAAGGAAATATTTATACATCTGTAAATAACATCCCTGAAGATGATTGAATTATTTTTTATGAATGTCTTTGTCCAAAAATCACTCTCAGATTAAGAGCAATAAGCTGTCATCTTTTCATAATTATATTTTGAATTCATGCAAAAAATTTCAATAATAACATGAAATAAAGTGGCAAAGGAAATTGAAAGATAGTGTGTGATGTGATGTATTGATAAAGACCCTCAGACATTGAGTCAGAATGATTGTGACCCTTTAGTTGTCTCCATGACCACAGACAAGTCATGTAGTCTCTAGGGCGATCCATTTCCTGATTGATAATTAATTTGAAACTGCACCTTTCTAAAATAACTTCTCTTTGAATTGTCATGGAGATCAGAGTCTTATAATGCGACAGTACCTTTCCAAGGATTCACAGTCTGTACTCAAAAGAAATGTATTTCATTTATATTTTTGCTGTATCTAAAAACTCTACAAATCTCTTCTAAGTCACCAAGTTCATATGCACATACACAATTAAGTAAACAATCTCCCCATAATTCACATAAAGAAGAATGATTCATACTAGCTAGGGACTCTTAAATCTCTATCTGCAGACTCATAGAGAAAGAGCAAACCCAAAGTGATTCCTTTGCATTTTAGATCAACGTAAGCAGAAGTCTGGCTTCCAACTCTATATCACTGCCTTACAGAAACACACAACTTTAGACCTATAACTTGAATTCCTAAATTTACTTTTCAGCGATTTTTTTCACTTTATTCTCTATGAGCATTGTAAAAATGGATATGAGCAATTTCTGGGATTATAATGCATATTTTAAATTTATAAATGACCATAATCTGTACTATGTTGAGGTTACCAAAAAACAAGACATAGGTGTACTGTGATCAAATCTTATTTAATCTTATGTTTTAAAGACTAAAATGCCTCCCATGCATTTAGATCCTACAGTCTATGAAACTCTAATCTTCAATATTCTCATCATTATAAGCAAAAGCAATATTTTCTGTCTTAGGTCATTGGTGGCTCCAACTGTCTGTTTGCTACTGCTTTGAATGAGATACTGTAGAAGGGTGTTGGGAGGTCCTTCTGGATATAGGTTGCAGTCTATCATGACCTGGCAGCTCTCTCCCTGAGATCAGTGACATGAAGTTCTTCCTACCCCTAATGGACAGATTCCTACTCTATCTGACCTTATTTGGAGAATGCCACTAGGCTCAGATTCCTGACTTACCTTGATCTAGTGTGATCCCTGACACAGTTCCCTGCAAGTGCTCTTTCCCAATGTTCATGTGATAATTAGGTAACATGCTCTAGCTATTTTGATAGCACTGTGCTGCTACTAATCCAGATATATGATAGGAGTGTGCCACTTAATGCAAATTGGGTGATTCCCCAGCTACCATCCCCAATCTTATATATTCCCTATACTATGGAATAAAGCTGAGCCGCCTCACTGAAGCTGTATTCCTGAAGGCTATTCCACTGTGCCTACAGACTGGTCAAGTCCCTGCCTGCTGATTTTACCCGCTTTGCCCTCATGGCCTGGTGGTCAATGGACCATGATGAAGGAGGAGAACTGTAAAAAGGGTCTATGGTTTACCTGCTAAATAACTAGCACTGTTTTAATCATCTTCTCTGTGGCCACGGGAATAAAGATGTAAGCTCTGAATCAGCATTTAGATGTTCTCCGTGTAAGTTATGCTTTTATTTTCCTAATTCATATGGACATTTCAGGAGTTTCACACATTTAAAATAGTCATTGGTATGTCTTGAATCTAATGGCAAACTTCTGTGTAGGAATATCTACAACCTTACACAAGTGAGTTTCCAGAAACTTTTACATCAGTTACATTATTTTTTCAGCCCCTGCAGCACTTAAAATTTTTTTAAAACAATCTTTTCTCATTTTAAATAATAATCCCAGTTCCCACTCCCTCCCCTCTTCCTGCTCTTCCTATCTCCCCACCCACCCCATCCACTCCTCTGACAGGGTAAGGCTTCCCAGGGGAGTCAACAAAGTCTTTCCCATTAGAGAAATCAATTTTTAAAGATTCGTTTATCTGTTGTGTACATAGCATTCTGTCTGCATGTATGCCTGCAGGCCAGAAGAGGGCACCAGATCTCATTATAGATGTTTGTGTGCCACCATGAGCTTGCTGGGAATTTAATTCAGGAACTCTGGAAGAGCAATCAGTGCTTTAATCTCTGAACCATCACTCTGGTCCCTCAATTAACTTCTTTAGATACCTACCAGTAACTTTATAATTTTTTAATCTTAGTGTAAAATACTTTCCACTTTTCAAAGGTAATTTATATGTAAGAATGATTAAGTTAAGTCATCATGTTTGTTTTCATTTATAAAATTGGAATGGCAGGGCTGTGGAAAGGAGAGGTAAACTGAGCGTCTATAGACTATCTGCTACGCAAGGATTCAGTTGTGCACAAGAATACCCTGTGGGGCTGGGAAAGGTAGTAAGAGAGACTCAGCTGCAACTAACTTTGACATCTGGTTAATTATTTACATGTTAAAGTGTCTAAGTACAATAAGGTCTTTTTCATTTTTTCTTTCTTTCTTTAAACTTCAAGTCATTTAGGAACTTGGACGATCTGAATTGTCAGGTCTGACCTTGCGTCTTGACCCCATTGCTTCAGTTAGAAAGCCTGATCCAACTGAGTGTTATCTAAAAGGAAAAAAAAATGCTTTAACAGACCAAGCTTCCCCAGCTAAAGGAAAGAAGAAAACCGAAGCAATTATGCACACCACTTAGGAAAAGACAGTTAAAGGATTTTAGATGCATTCCAAATTATAAAACATAAAGGTGAAATACTGGAAGGATCAATTCACATCACAGCTTAGTCCTTGCTCTGCACAATGCTTTGCAAATGGTTCCCCAATATATGAGTATCGAGGAGATAGGGAATGGCTACAAGCACTTGTTTATCATAGCTGATTCAGACAGCCTTCTCAGACTTCTTTCCTCACTTTCTGCTTTAGTTCTATGAAAACCCGGATCCACAGCACTCTAAATCATGGTCTAATCCAACAGTACATATATGTATTCTTAGGGAAATCAGAGAAAAACTGTATCACCCACCCACACTTTACTGCCTTCTCCCTTGCTTGCTCCTCTCCATTTCTTTCTTTCTTCCTGGTTGCCGCCAGGATGAACTTTCGTTACCCTGCAGACTTTGCATTCTTGCAGACATTAACTTCTGGGGATTGCTGTGAACACCTACTCTGTCATTGTGTACTATTCACACCTACTGCTCTTTTTCTTGTTTTTGAGACTGGAATTTAATTAGAATATTTATCCCTTCCCTGTGCTCCCTTCAATCCTTCCCATATACTCCACTCTGCTCTCCTTCAAATCCATGGCCTCTTTTCTCACTGTGTTATTATATGCATATGTATTTGTATAGACATATGTTTATATTCTTGAAATAACCACTTGAAAAAACATATAATGTTACTTTCATGCATGTTTTTGGACGGACCTTTTGGTGCTAGATAAACAATTGGTGTACTCTTCCCTATGGAGGACCATCTATCTCTCCTCCTCCCAGCTTTACGCAGTTGCCTATAATTCTGAAGGGAAGGATTGAGGCTTGTGAACTGGCATGTTTCTACATCTTATCAATGCTCAGCTCACATTTGGGCAGTCATGTTGATGAGCCTCCCTGAAAACAAGTGTTCACGGCAACAGAAGGCATCATGTACACTTTCAAATGAGGAAGGCAATCAACAGTCCTATCTAGCTACAATGCCTATAAACCACATCAACCACCAGCATGGCACAGTGAACCGACAGGTGCAATAATTGCACACATACCTTGGTGATGTGCTCTCTATTTGGACTTAATTACCTGCTACACAAGAGGGTCACCATTCTGCAATTAGAAAAATAGCTAAGTATTCAATGATAGAGAAGTCGTGGCTATTGGAGGAGAACCTACAACATTCTGTTTACTAAACCAGCATAATACCTAAGCACTATCTACAAATATTTGTCTTTATACCCAGAGAGAAAAATAATCTTCATTCCTTATCAAGAAAAATTTGCAAAAGACAGAGGCAAATATAAAAGTTACAACCAATCAAAACTGTGTAGTCTAGTCCATACAGATACATCTTCAAAACACTGCTGCACCTATAGTTCAAGTAAAATTTCAGAGGAGGGAGTGGAAATATTACAGCAAACATGGGATCAGGGTGTTTCTATCAGTTTGTCTTTCCTAGAAACATGAGGTGCCATACTTGTAAAGTCTCACCTACATGACTGTGATCATTCTATAAAGTCAAATATTGAAAAAGGAAGCAAAATCACCTTGCAACTGATATTCAGTGTGCTATGCTAGACTAACTTGCCATCTTCCAGGTCAGTTCAGACTTCTAAATGGACATTAGTCTGAAATAGAACTGGAATTAAAGTGGTGTGATAATGGGGAAACTGTAGAACAAGTAGACCCCTTTTTCTCAGACCCCTTATTTCCCACCCCAGTAGTTAATAAATAGAGCTAAAAGTCAGATAAACCTAAACCAGGGTTTATGTCTTACTTTATATTATGCTAATGTAACAAGCAATCACTGTTATGTCAGGCCACTTTATACTTTTTTAATCTACGTCTCCCCTATATTAATTATTTCAGTATTGCTTTATATACAAGTCTAGCAAAGAAACAGTTTCTGTGGCTTCTGATCTATTAAAATCTTATTTACCTGACCATTCAAATAAAGCTAACAGGGGAAAATCCCCACAATTCTCCTGAGCAGAGGGAATACAAAATGGAAAATAAAAGTATCTACTGCTTGCTTTATGACACTTAGTAATTCCAACAAATCTTGTAAGAGGTTTGTTCGATGGCACACACCTTTATTCCCAGCACTTTGGAGGCAGCAGAGCACAGATTTCTGTGATTTTGAGGCCAGCTGAGTCTATAGAGCGAGTTCCAGGGCAGGCTCCAAAGTTACAGAGAAATCGTGTCTCCCCAAAAATAAAAACAAAAATAAAAAAACAAAAACAAAAACAAAAAACAACCTCCCCAAAGCAAACCAAAACAAAACAACAAAGCACAAAAAAACAAAAGGAAAACAACCTGAACTTCTCTTTTTTAAAAATGGGTTTCCTTTAGCCTTCTTCAATACTCATTATGGAAACTTCACTAAGATATCTCACCTTTCTGAGCCTGAATTTAGTCATCTTTAGTGTATGGATGCTGTTATTTATCTTGTATTTTTTTACAGTGGGGATTGCTTGTGACATGTATAAAGTACTCATGGCTGTGAATGCCCTATGTTCATGGAATAATGACCTTTAGTATTTTTAAAGAATTACTGGCAAATACTATTATTCCTGCTAAATGTTTAGATATAGACATAAATTTGGTTGATCATCTTCCTTTAAGACATTAGAATGATGGCTGCAAATTAAATTGATGCTGAAACAGCCATCATTCTGAACATCAAGCAAAAGGTGATATTATGATAAAATTTGATCTTTTCACACTCTAAATACTAAATGAAGGCTTAACCCTGAAGTGTCTATATACGTCGGTATTCAGAGTCTTTAAAAAGGTGATTCGAGAGAAGCCATCAACAATGACACCAGGACCTATCTCTTCTGCATGTATTATCTTTTTGGGAACCTGGTCTTTTTGGATGCACACCTTCCTAGGCTGGGATGGAGGGGGGTGGGCCTTGGACTTCCAACAGGGCAGGGTGCCATGCCCTCTTTTGGGGAGGAAGGGGGAGGGAGGAGAGGTGGGGGACAGCGGGAGGGGACTGGGAGATGGGGAAGAAATGTAAAAATTTTATTTTTTTTTGAATGGAAAAAATAAAAAAAAGAAAAAAAAGATGATTCAAGTTTAATTATGGCATAACAGTGGATACTGATTACAGATTTGATCTGGAAAGTTATCTGCAAGTTCATGCATGGACTCTTTAAGAAGCACTGTCTGGTGAATGAATACCTTTAGGTCTTTGGAGTACTTCTCCTTGAGGGGGATTGTATAATCAAAACCCCTTCACTTTTGTTGTTGTTGTTTGATGATGATGATGATGATGATGATGATAATGATGATGATGATGCTTCCTCTAGGCATGAGGTGATATAGATGCTGAAGCATTGTTGTCATGCTGAGGACACTGGGCTGTCATCAAATTGTGATGATGAAGCCCCTGGGAATAAAAGGTATCCTTATTTAAAAGATCAGAAGTCCCGCTCTCCATGTCTTCATTTCTACATCTTAGGATTTATTGAGGATCGTTCCATCTGCCGACCAGAAAACGGGTCAATGTGGAACTTATGGTTGGTTCAACCTTGGTTTTGGACCACTTAGCCTCCAGAACTCTAAGAAATGAATGTTTGTGGTTTGAGTGAGTACTCACTCCATGGCTGGTTTTTTTTATTGTTTTTTTTTTTTTGTTTGTTTGTTTGCTTTTTTGTTTTTACAATAACTGCCACTGACTGACATGGCCATTTGCCTAAAACATTCCTCTGAAGAGATTCCTCAGCTTTGCCTCTGAAATCTGAAGCTTCTCCCCAGCTGTGTGTCTCTTACAGAGTTGAACAGATGTGCTTAGCACAATCGAGTGTCTATGTAGTTAACAGAACATAGCAGGTCTCGAGAAGAGAGCTTTGAATTAATTTCCGTGCAGTGAAGCCCTTGTGACACTGTCCATCATTGACAGACACTGCATTCTTGCTGTGTGACCAGGAATAACAATGAGTGCTCCTAAGAAACCAGCCTACTGCTCCCACCTTTAAAATCTGAGCAGACATCGCATAACAACCTGACCTCACCTCGGATTCCTTTAAAGAGTTCATTAGGCCTCATCTGGTTGTTCATTATCCATTTATTCTTCCCACCTTTACTTGGTGTAATATGAGATTTGTTTTGCCGAATTCACTGCTGCAAATAAATTAGTTGATTGTTCAGACTAACTCTTAAAGAATTCTTTATAATTATCAACAGTTCAGGTTAGTAATAAGGGTTGATGATAATTCTTTAGTGTTTGATGCCTTCTGCTTAGTTACACAGGCTTCACTGACTAGCATTTATACTTCTGTTCATATTTAAAAGATACATTATACCAATAGTCCACCCTTTCCTAAATCTTCACACTTTTGACATTAATATGCAGGCTTCTATTGCCTTTTAAATAACTCTGAAGGAACTTGGTTATAAAAAGGCTATCATTCACATAAAATACATGCTTGAATATGGTGATTTTACTATAGAGTCAACTGTTTTCCTTGTGTTAAATATAAGGGGTTAAAAAGCAGTTATCCAGAGCACAGCACAGTCTTAGACTGTTGATATTCACATCTCATTTAAGATTCAGCTCCATCTTCACTGCAAAAACCTTCAACAGACAGGGAACCCTCCATGAGCCTCAATTTTCTCTTTGGTAAAACAGGGATAATAATGTTACTAGCCCACAGGCTTGCTGGGAGAATGAAACGGAGCAACTTGTTAAGTGCTTTGCAGAGGTGTCCAGTAAGGGCTCAGGACCGGGTTCCCGTCACTTTTGTTATTATTACCTTGGAACCTCAAAAAGAGATTCCTGTATAAAAAAATCAAGATACGTCTTCAGTGATGTACAGCCAGACAACTAAATAACTGCATGCTGCTTCCCACATAAAGTGGGTTTAGCACAGGGGTTACGAGCTAATAAGCACATGCGGGCTTTCTCATTTACTATGCAGACCCAGGTGAGATGGTCAGACCTCGGATGTGCTGACTAGAGGGGGAATAATAGATACTGAAGAGTTTTTAGTGGGAACATCACAATTTAAACACGAATACAGGGAAATGTTGACAAGATTCACAAGCCTGCAAATGGAGACTCAGGAGTACCATATGTTGTGTGTGTTTGAGAGAAAAGCTTGACCACTGACTGACTTACTGTGTTCAGCCATAAACATTATATATAGGAACAAATTTATAGTGCTAGAAACAATCTTATACTTTTCTTTCAAATTCTAAATAGTAAGGAATAAACATAGAATAGAAATTCTTATAGCTTCAGATAAACACCTCACACTAGGTGGAAATATTACATAGAGCATGCCTGTGGTAATAGCTAAGTAGTAATGTGTACCAGATGGCAAACATGCAGCTCTGGGCTGATTTCAGGCAGTAGTCATGTTTCCCTAAGCCTTCAGAGAAGTGGATGGGATAGCAGCTTAAAGAGTTTCAAATTATGTTTCATTAGAAAAAGAATACCATGCATTGAAATCTAGATATACATATGCATGACTTATTAAAGAAAATATAAAATAAATTCAGGGGCAGATGAGGAAACCCCATAGAGGCATAATAGTTCATTTTTAGCTGCACGTGTGAGTCCCTCCTCCCAACCCACCTTTATCCTCTAGGGTCTCAAATTCTTGGTGAAGACCCAGAGTACCCCAGTCCTTCACCACATCCTCATACTTGGCGAGGACCTAGGTTAGGTAACAGCAACAACAACAAAATGGCAAACCCACCCAGCAAAGATGAGATCAGGAATCTACATCATGTAGCACCCCAAACAGTGTAATTCCAAATGTCTAGATCCCATTGCCAAAATACGAACATAAACACCTAAGAAAATAAGTCCCCTCCAAAAGCCAGAAGCCACACTGTCATAGGCTCTAAAACTCAATTTAACTAAAACACAAAACAATGACATCAAAAATGCAATTATGAATACATTCAAAGACTTTAAAGCAGGTATGATTACATGCTTTAATGAAGACATAAAAAAAACAGGTGAGTAAAATAATGAAAATAATTCAAGGTATAAATCTATAACTTAGCAAAGAAATAGAAAACTAAGAAAAACTAAAAGTGAAATAAAACCAAAAATGAAAAGTTCAGGTCAATTGAGGACATCAAACTGGTGAAATCTGAATTGGCTACATATATTGAGCCAGTGAGGCAGGGCAATAATGTCAGCATAAGCAAGCGCTAGCAAAGTCACCATGAGTAAACAAAATTGGCCAAGACAACCAGTCAGCAGACCACACACACTCCTAGCCAATCATAAGACACCAGTAGTGACTGCCATTTCAAAAGGACCAACCAGAAACATTCCTGCAGCACGTTAATTTCCCTAAGCCCATAAACCTGTCCCCCCAACCATTTTACAATAAGGAGCTTCTGCTTTGGAATCTCTCCCAGTCTGTGTCATTGTCTCTGGGACATCTCATTCCCTGTCCCCAGGGAAACAGAAGTCACACAACAGGCAGCAGCAAACAAGCCTGCAAAACTACAAACCACAGTTATTTTTTTATCAGTATTATTGTAGTAGTATTTGATATTTTGATAGTGTATTATGTAGCAACAGAAGATGTTTCTATTGTTGAGATTGAGTCAGCAGTATGCAAGACCACACTGGACTTTGTTTCTAACTTCATGAAAAATACAATCAACTCTAAATAAAAGATAGTAATCTTATTTTAGCAAGAATCTCTGATAACAGATTCCCCATATGTTAGTATTCTTTGGAATTATTGAGCAGGTTCCCTATTTTAAAAAGACATAAAAGTAAAAATGGGAGAAATAAGAGAAGAAAGGGAATGAGGAAAAAAGTAATGGAGAGAGAAGAAAGAAAGTTGAGGATATAGGGAGCAATGAAGCCAATGTGCACATTTGAAAACTGACAAATATCGGTGTATATATGAAGCATTATATATTTATTTATATGGGGGATAAAAATTAAATCAACTACTTCCAAATAGAAAAACAGGAATAAAAAATAATATTAACTGTAAAAACAGGAATCTAACAATATAATGATAAATAAATAAAATATATCATAGATAAAAATGATGTGTGTAGGTAAAAATATGAGATAAAATCTCATCAGAATTGCTATAAAATATAGGTATAAACCACTAGCAAGAAATATGTCTGAACCATAGTAAAGTGAGACTATTGACAACTAAAATTTGAATAAATTATTTTGGCAAATACCTAAGGAAAACTGTTGTATGTCTAAATGACAAGAAGGAAAAACTATCATAAACTGGAGTATTTGTAGAACTCAAGAGCTCCAGAAAAGCTTCATCACAGAACATGAAGGACAAAGCTGAGGAGAGTGGGATGAGTGCCATGGAATCTTAACATATTCATCATTAAAAGAAGGACAAGTTTTATGTATGCTGTATATCAAAGAGAGAAACCTATTACAGTTACTGGAAATTCTGGGGTCATTGAGCATTTTGTATGTGATTTCAATTATTAACTGCACCTCATTATCTAAAACAGTGCACTTATTGATGTAGGAAGAACAAGATCAACAGAAACCCAATGTGTGAAAGTGCCGTCCTTATAAAACATTGAGAAAATTCTTGACCTATTCATGAATGACATTGAGGTTAATAAGCTTTCTTTCAAGAAACATTGACTTTTGATTCTTAGTTTGCATTCTATAATAGAAAAAAATGCTGGTGGGTTAAAGAACACCAGAGGAAGACCAAGTCAAATAGTTGGAAATAAAGTACTTATTCATCAGGAAAAAAATAAAAATTAAACTATGAAAGTAAGAAAGCTAAATAAGCATCCTTTATTTTATTTTTTTTAAAAAAGAAAAACTATTTTCATTTTACATACCAATCCCAGTTCCTTCTCCCTCCCCTCTCACATTCCCTCCACCTAACCCCTACCCCACCCCTCCATCCACTCCACAGAGAGGGTAAGGCACATTGCTTTGGGGAAGGTCCAAGCCCCTCCCTACTATATCTAGGCTGAGCAAGGTATCCATCCAAAGAGAATAGGTTCCAAAAAGCCAGTAGAGGCAGTAGGGATAAATCCTGGTGCCATTGGCAGTGAACCCGCAGTCTGCCCAGCCATACAACTGTCACCCACATTAAGAGGGACTAGTTTGGACCTATTTTGGTTTCTTCCCTGTCTAGCTGGAGTTGCTGAGCTCCCGTTAGCTCAGGCAAGCTGTGTCAGTGGGTGCCCAAATCATGGTTTTGACCTCTTTGCTCCTATTCTCACTCTTCCCACTCTTCAACTGGACTTTGGGAGCTCAGCCCAGTGCTCTGATGCAGGTCTCTGTCTCTGTTTCCAGCAGTTGCTGGATGAAGTTTCTATGGTGATATTTAAGAAATTCATGAATCTGACTACAGGGCAAGGCCAGTTCAGGCATTCTATCCTCTAATGCTTAAGGTTTTAGCTGGGATCATCCTTGTGGATTCCTGGGAAATTTTCTAGTGTCAGGTTTCTTGTTAGCCCTATAATGATTCCCTCAATTAAAATATCTCTTTCTTTCCTCTTATCTCTGTCTTTCCTTCATCTAGACTATCCTGGTCCCTCAAGTTCTCCTTCCCCTTCCTCTTCTGCATTTCTCTTCCCCTTCCACCCTCTCTTCTACCCTACCGCTCGCTATGCTCCCAATTTTGTAAGGAGATCTTGTCTATTTCCTTTATCCAGATGGATCTATGTATGTTTTTCTTAGGGTTCACCTTGTTACTTAGCTTCTCTAGGATCATAAACTATAGGCTCAATATCCTTTGCTTTACAGCTAGAATCCACTTATGAGTGAGTATATACCATAAGAGAAACACTCCTCCATTGCTGGTGGGAATGTATACGTCTACAACCACTCTGGAAATCAGTATGGCAGTTTCTCAGAAAATTGGGACTCACCCTACCTCAGGACCCAGAAACACCACTCTTGGACATATACCCAAAAGATTCTCAATTATACTACGAGGACATTTGTTCAACTATGTTCATAGAAACATTATTTGTAATAGCTAGAACCTGGAAACAACTTATATACCCCTGAACTGAAGAATGGATAAAGAAAAATGTGGCACATTTACAAATTAGTGTACTACTCAGCAGTAAAAAGCAATGACATCTTGAAACTTGTATGCAAATGGATGGAACTAGAAAAACCATTGTGAGTGAGGTATTAAGTATCCTTTAAACCTGCAATGAAAATTATACAACACGTAGCAGGAATTAGTCAAGTTATATATCCTAAGTAATATGCCTGAGTTACATAGATGTAATTGTTTCATAACTCCTCCCAAAAGAAATTGTTTCATTGTACTATTTACCTAATTTTAATATATTTTTATGAATTCTTTTGAGTATTCCATACATTTCTACTATTTATTTGTATCATATTAAACCCTACTCTCTCCCTAATTCCTCTATACCATCCTATCATCTAGTCTCTCCCTCTATTTTTTTAAACCTATCTACAAAATTGGATTATTTTAGCAAATACCCAAGTGTATTAAATGTATTAACATCTGTTCTATTGGAGAGGTAAATCAGTTTATGAGAATTTGAAATTCATGTAGAAACCACATATGAAATACATGTAGAAACCACAATCAGAATATATTGCATGAAAATACTCTTTTCAATTAAAAAATGTAGTAATAGAGAATCAATGTTGATAAACATAAACAAATATATAAGACAGGACCAAGGAAGTTCACATTTTTAGATTTTACATAGTTTTTGGTTTATGATGGTTAGTCTTGAGGGCTAACTGGGTAGATTTAAACTCCATAACTCATTGATTAAGTATTTTAGAAAAACTAATAGAAAAAAGTTCAATCTCAAAACGAATTATACTATTTTACAGCATCAAATACCCAATATCTGGTTTTGATGACTCAATGACATCAATAGATGAATATAAAAGATACTTAGGCAAATGAATATTTATCAAATTTGCTTCAGAAAACTGTATTCTATAGACACAATTGCATTATTTTCTTGCCAAGTCATGCATAATAGCTGAGATTTTTATGTTTGTAACACAAAAGCGAACTGAAAAGGAATCAAGAAGGAAATTGTACAAGATTTTAAAATGCAATACCTTAGGAAGGCTAGGATGAAAGTTACATTGTATAACTTAACTTATGAACAATTGGCTGTAAATAAAACATTAAGTCAGAATCTTTATTATAAGCAATGTTGTGTTTGAGGACTTAGACGGTCTTGTTGCCAGGGTGAATTATTTGCTTCTTCTCTAGGCAACCAGAAAGGAAGATAAGTCAAATCTCCAAGAAAAAAAAAATTCTTGAAAGTCATTATTCTAATGAAAGGAAATTTCAAGTAACTCAACATTTTTAGTAGGCTGTCCCTGCTTGAAAAAAGTGTGGTATATGTAAGAAAGTACTCTACACTAACGTATGAGCTCACTATCATTTTCTCCTCAGTTAATGCTCATTGTACAATAGGTGGAGAATTAGACGATGCTCTGTATGAATGCAAAACAACAGAAAATTTGACTTTTGTATGATTTGCAATTTTGCCATCTGGACCTGCATTTCTATATTTTCTATTAGATTCTAAACATGGCAAATGACATTCCTACTTCAGTAGTTCCTCCAGTATGTTTTATAAGGATGTTGGGATAGCAAGTTGTTGATTTTGTCTAAGGATGGATGATGATGATGATGATGATGATGATGATGATGATGATGATGTGTGTGTGTGTGTGTGTGTGTGTGTGTGTGTGTGTGTGTATGTGTGTGTTTTATCCCCTTACAAAGGTTTTCTGGTTTTGGTTGTTTTTATTTTTTTTCCTTTGTAGAATAATTTTTTTGAGATAGTATCATACTCTAGCTCAGTTTGGCCTAAAACTTATTAATTAGTCCAGTCTAGCCTCAACCTGTTTGCAATCCTTCTACTTCAGTCTATCACATGTTAGGATTATAGGTGTGAGCTATTTCTCTTGGATTTTCTCTACATTTTCATTGTAATTTTATACAAAAGAGTTAATTCTAAACTAAGGACATGGCTTACTGAATTAAGCCAATAATCTATTAGATGGTGTAGGTTAGCACATACCTATAATAAATAGTCCTCAATCAGGTAAAGAGATTTAATATGTGATGCTCTTTCTTTTTGTTTATCAGAATAGAGTTTTTGTACATTGCTTCATTTTAAATCTTACAAAATAGATCAGAGCTGTAGCACTCCTATAACAGGTGGAATAGTTGTCTTTTAGATGTCTCTATTCACCTTCTTTGAAGATGTATACTCGGATCTTTCAAAGAAATAAACAGGTTGTGTACTTTGTTTACTTGCATTGTTTTGAAGGTTCAAGAAAAGTATTTAAATGATAATTTTGACATTTTGCTTTTTGTCCTGGTAATGCCTAATATTCAGTCTGAGATACTATTTTATAGTATCTTTATGCTGTACAAATAGGTAATTGGCAATATGTCTCTTTAACTCTATTTTTAATTTTCTTCAGCATAAATATAAAGGGATTTATCTTCTTTCCTTTACAGCTTTACTTTATGAACTTGGGATTACAAACTATCTTGATGATTCTTGTGTTAGTCGTGGGTCTCCAGAGAAACAGAAAGAATAGAATCCATATGAATACTGATAAAGATTAGACACAGATATGAATGAAGATATTTTGAAAGAAAACTGACTCAATGTGATTATCCAGGTGAGGAAAACCTCAGTCTACCATTCACAGGGAGAAGAAACAAGAAATTGGTGTAATAAACAGTCTAATCCCAAAGATGTGAAAACCAGACAGTGATGTAACTACCAGTACAAGAAGCAGATGCTCTGATGTCCCTAAGAGATGGTAAATGTTTTAGTTCAAAGCTAGATATTAGTCACACTTTCTTATGCGTTTTTGTTCTACCAAAGCCCCAAAGAACTGGATAAGTCTTTCTTATCTCAAGAAAAATAGATCTTTACTCAGGAGCAGTATTTGAAAATCTCTTACAAAAATTTTCTTACAAACCCAACCTTCTTTCAGGGTATTTCAATCCAGTTAGATGGCATACATAATTAATCTATATATATAGTTTCTGTCTTTAACTTTATTTTCACTTTATGAGTTTATGCATTAATATTTATTTTACTGTGATGATATGATGTTCACTCTGAGCTTCAAAGAGAACGATTGTGAAATATTTTTAATTTTTTTGCTAAAATTTATGAAAAACTCATGTATTGCGATGGATTATCCTCTTACATAATCCTTATGTTTTAAATAATTAATTAGTTAGTAATCTGCATCCTATCAAGTGGGCCTACAACTTTTAGTAGATTCCAAATGAGTTGCTGGAGTCTTGTAGTTAGTTTTGTATTTCTGCTTAGGAAAAAAAGCCACTTGCAAAAGGGAAAAAGCTTAGTTGGAGTTAAGTATTTAAAAAAAATCTCAACACCTCGAAAAATGCCTTAAGCACAGACATTGCTGACTGTGACAGCAATGCAGATAATGCAATGAAGAGGCACATGTGTAATGACTCAGTATCTCTTATGCGCATGTTTTAGAAACCCAGTTCACATGCACAGGAATAAAGCTAATTGTCCTGCTCATAAAACCATTTGTCAAAATCAGGATCTCAATAAATATTCCCTGAGGTAATAGTCACTTATGAAAAAGAAAACTGTTACATTTTTGTGTCTGTTATTTAAAAAGTGGTTTTAGCTGTTGCTGTCTTCTTTTAAAATTATGTCCCTCCCAATTTCATCTTTCCAACTTCCCTACAAAGTTGCCGAGTGACAATTTTACAGCATCCATTTTCCTTCATCCCATCCTGTCTGAGTACTGAAAATTGAGACTTTCGATAGCTACACAAGGCATGAAATCTAAGTGCTTCCTACTAAGCCAAGATTCTGGGTTCATCCAAGTTTGATTTCTGCCAAAAGCCAGGTTGTCAAATACCATATGTTTTGGAAACACAAATACTGTTATTAGTTTTAAACATTTAAAATGTATATGTAAAATGTAAATACCACAAAAAATCAGTAGACCTCTTTTATACAGATGATAAATGGGCTAAGAAAGAAATCAAAGAAACATCACTCTTCACAATAACCACGAATAAATATAAATTATTTTGGAGTAATTCTAACCAAACAAGTGGAAGATCTGTACAAAAAGAACACTAAATCTTTGAACAAAGAAATTGAAGAAGACACAACAAAATGGAAAGATACCCCATGCTCATGGGTAGGTAGAATTAACATAGTAAAAATGGCAATCTTAACAAAAGTAATCTAATGATTCAATGCAATGCCTATCAAAATCTTAGCAAAATTCTTCACAGACCTCAAAAGAACAATATTCAACTTCATATGGAAAGACAAAAACAAACAAACAAAAAACCCAGGATAGCCAACACATTCCCGTACAATAAAGGAACTTATGGAAGCATCACAATCCCTGACATCAAACTCTACTACAGAGCTACAGGACTGAAAACAGCCTGGTATTGGCATAAAAACAGACAGGAGGACCAATAGGACTGAACTGAAGATACTAATCCAAACACCTACGAATACTTGATTTTTGACAAAGAAGCAAAAAGTATAAAATGGAAAAAAGAAAGCATATTCAACAAATGGTGCTGGCATAACTGGATATCACCATGTAGAAGAATGAAAATAGATTCATATCTAATGCCATGCATAAAACTCAAGTCAAAATGGATCAAAGACCCCAACATGAAACCAACCACACTGAACCTCATAGAAGAGAAAGTGGAAAGCACACTTGAATGCATTGGCACAAGAGACTACTTCCTAAATATAAGCCCAGTAGCACAGAAACTTAGAGCAACAATTAGTAAATGGGACCTCCTGAAACTGAAAAGCTTCTGTAAAGTGAAGGACACAGTTGACAAGACAAAATGGCAACTACAGAATGGAAAAAGATCTTCACCAACTTCACGTTGGACAGAGGTCTGATCTCCAAAATATACAAAGAACTCAAGAAATTGGTCATCAAGAGAACAAATAATCCAATCGAAAGTGGGGTACAGATATAAACAGAGAACTCTCAATAGATGCATATAAAATGTCTGAAAGAGACTTAAGGAAATGCCCAACACCCTTAGCCATCAGAGAAATGCAAATCAAAACAATTCTGAGATTCCATCACACTCCTCCATTGCCAGTGGGAGTGCAAACTGGTACAGCTGCCTTCAAAATCAGTATGGCAATTTCTCAGAAAATTAGGAAACAACCTACCTCAAGATTCAGAAATACCACTTTGGATATATAGCCAAATGATGTTTAATCATACCACAAGGACATGTGCTAAACTATGTTCACAGAAGCATTATTTCTCATAGCCAGAACCTGGGAACAACCTAAATGCCCATCAAATGAAGAATGGATAAAGAAGATGTGGTACATTTACACAAAGGAGTACTACGCAGCAGAAAAAAAAAATCACATCTTGAAATTTGCAGGCAAATGAATGGGCCTAGACAGCATCATATTGAGTGAGGTAACCTAGACCCAGAAACACAAGTATCATACATATTCACTCATAATTGGCTTTTAGACATAAAGCAAAGAAAAAAATCAGCCTATAATTCACAACCCCAGAGAACCTAGAGAATGAAGAGAATCCTAAGAGAAACATGCATGGATCTAATTTACACAGGAAGTAGAAAAAGACTAGATCTCCTGTAAATTGGGTGCATGGGGATCATGGGAAAGTGTAGAAGGGGAGGAGGAGGAAGGGTCGGGAGCATAGAAAAATATACAGCTTAATAGAAACAATAAAAAAATATAAAGAGCTTTCTTAAAATTTCTGTATCCATGCCCATGTAATTTGTTGGTTTCTGGACTATCACATCATGATCTTCTAATCCACTTGATTTCCTTCACTGATTTTCTATCAGGATTCAAGGACTTTTGCAGACAATTAGCTTCATTGTTCATTACAGGGACTTTACCAAAAGCACCAGCCATTGAATGGAAACTATCAATGGGATAGTTCTCATTTTGAGTTTCTTTCAATCTTTCCTTTTAAATTCCCTCCATACTTTGTTTCCTCATCAACCTGAACTATTCTTTTGATCTTTACTCATTCCTATCAAACTCTAATTTTAAGTTTCAACTTGCCAAAAACTAGTATTTCTTAGAAAGAAAGTCTTAATAAAGAATAATTTGTTAAATTTGTCTTTCTGGGTCTGGGTTACCTTATTCAATATGAACTTTTCTAGATCCATCCACTTGCCTGTCAACTTCAAGATGTCATTATTTTTTATTGCTTATTAGTACTCCATTGTGTAAATGTACCATGCTTTCTTCATCCATTCTTTGATTGATGGGTATCTAGGTTGTTTCCAGGTTCTTGCTATGGCAAATAATGCTTCTATGAACAAAGCTGAGCACATGCCCTTGTGATATGATTGAACTTTATTTAGGTGTATACCCAAAAGTGGTATTGCTAGGTCTTGAGGTAGATTGTTTCCTAATTTTCTGAGAAATCGCCATACTGGTTTCCAAAGCAGTTATAGAAGTTTCCTCTCCCACTAGCAATGGAGGAATGTTCCCCTTATCCCATATCCTCTCTAGTATAAGCTGTCATCAATGTTTTTGATCTTGGCTATACTGACAGGTATAAGATGGAGTCTCAGGGTTGTTTTGATCTGAATTTCTCTGATAGCTAATGATGTTGAGCATTTCCTTAGGTGTCCTTTAGTCATTTAAGATTTGTCTATTGAGAGTTCTCTGTCGAGGTCTGTACCTCATTTTTTTTTATTGGATTAGTTGTTCCTTTGCTATCAAGTATCTTGAGTTCTTTGTGTATTTTGGAAACCATTCCTCCTCTGATGTGGGATACCCACAACTCCTGAGAACCTAGGCAATCTTAAGAGAGACATACATGGATCTAAATAGGAAATGAGAAGTTCTCCTGAGTAAATTGGGAGTGTGTGGGTCACAGGATAGGGTAGAAAGGTGAGGGGAGGAATGGAGGGGAACTGTAAAGAATGTATAGCACAATAAAAACAATAAAAAAGAGTTATTTAAATTAGATAAGCCTGTTAAAAGTCTGTGGAGAACTGTCTTGTTTGTGAATTAAGGTTTGAAGGTCCATCACAAATGTCACAGGCAAGCCACTAAACTATACATGGCTAAAGAAAGACAAGCATAAACAGCAAGCAAGTAGGTGTGATGTGTACATTTGTTTTTCTGTTCTTAGTTATGCATGTGATATGTCTAGCTCCTTCAGTTTCTACTAGGATGTCTCCTTAACCTTGGCCAATAACTTTTAAGCCAAAACAAACAAATGATCAACAAACAAACTAACTAACATTTCCTCACTAAGTTGCTTTTGGCCAGGGTATTTTTATTACAGCAACAGAAATGAGGTTAAAATACTCATTTTTTCACTTCTGCTATCAATGAGAACCCCTTGTAAGCACAAATTTAATTCTCAATAAGTTGTGTTCTTTTTTCTCTACAATGAGACCTCACTTAATTATGTATTTGTAGCATTCAGCCCTAGCTTTAGTGACATCATCATTCTTTCACCAATAAGTTGTATGGTAATAGTTGTTCATGTAATACTTGGATTTCTATATTCATTACTCAATAGAATGGGTATAATTTTGCTATAATATTTTTGTATAATAAAAATAATTAATAATAATAAAGATAATAAATCTCCATTGTCTATAGCTAAATAGGTCTATGCCTGACTCTCCAATAAAGTTTATAGTTCTGGCTATCAGAAATTATATGTTTATGATATTTATTCTGCACAGAGTAGATGCCCATTGTTTTGCTACGTAGCAATGATGTTAAAATTTCCTTTTACTGAAATATATTTATTCTAATCAGTCTTTTCTTTTGTTGCATATATATCTGGCTTCATGAATGCACCATTCATGTCTGCTCATGTACATCACATAATAAAAAGGAACGATGTCATAAGAGCCATGATTAAGCTTTCTTACAATGTCCCTAGGAATAATCAATGCCATTGCTCTGCAGGATATTTTCTGTGATAGTGGCAGCACTCATTTCTAGAGAACTTTCTGTCTTCAGCTATTCCCATGACTGGATCAGAGCATCCCTACAGCATAGATCCAATCAAGCAAACACCGTGTTTCTTCAACTTGACAAGAGGCGGAGCAGCAAGACAAGAAACAGAGACATTTCTCACTAAAATGTTGCAAAGTCTTTCTGATGAGTGCTGATCTGGTCAAGGCAGGCAAGCTGGTTCCATTGTTGGGATTAATGCCTAATTACCCAGGTGTATGTCTCTACTTCCTCTGGTGATTGCTGGGGAGCAATAGGTATTTTCTCAGTAGAATAAAAGAAGAGTCGTTAGCTGTAAAATCTTGACAGAAACTAGCATTTGAACTGTTCATTCCAGGGAGTATTTTTACTGTTGTAATGCTAGCTGCCTGCTTGCAAAGATTTCTCTCTCTCTCTCTCTCTCTCTCTCTCTCTCTCTCTCTCTCTCTTTCTCTGTGTCTCTTTCCCTCTTTTTCTCCCTCCTTCTCTCTCTCTCCCTCTATCTCTTTCTTTTACCTAAAAGCAGCTATTTTTGCTTTGTTAGTGGCAGACTATGGAGATGAAACTAAGTATTTATGATCATAAAAATGGTCAGAAGTATATTAGAACTGAAAAATATAGCAGAATATTTGTATATTTGAATAATTGTAGGGATGTAGCTATATGTATGCTTATTGGAGGTACGTTGGCTAAAGACAAATAAAATGTTGCAAATATCAGTAAATTAAAATTTCTTTGTTATCCAGAGGACTATTTTCCAGAATATCTAAAGGAAAAATGTTGAGAGTCGGCAAGGGAGAGTATTTCAGAAGCCCTCTCAGCAATCAGACAATCAGTTGTTCCCTGCTGTTATGCTAGAGTTTTGAGAAGGACTATGGCCTTGTGATTCTTCCTTTAAATGCATATCACATATAAGCTTATAGGTCTTAAGACATACACCTGTTTATTTCTCAGTAACAACAAGAAAACAACAATAACACACAGAGAGATGCAATCACACATGTACATGTGTGCATGCATACACACACACACACACACACACACACACACACACACACACACACACAAACTTACCTGAGATTAGATGTTACGTTTCATCGGAGTCACTGGGGACAGATAAATTCTGAGAAAGAGTTGCATAATTTTGAACTCCTTATATTTACTAACATAGAGGAATGTTTTTGATCAAGTCATATCCCCACCCATGACTATGCTATGGAAAGAATTAGAAGACTTCTACTTCAAATAAATCCAAAGTGACTATTAAAAAAACACTTCAGAATAGGAGATACAAAGTTTTCTAGTATATCATACTTATAAAAACTGTGTGCAACTATTTGAAAAATAAAGCAGGCTAATTTTTTGGCCAAAATTAGAAGGGATAAAACCCGTAAAATTTTGGTAGGTAACAGAATCTTGGTGTTAGGCACAGGCACCACAGATATGCAGACAGTAGCTGCAACAGTTCAGAGAAATGAAGTTAAGTTTGTCTCTTCTCCTGTCAATTTAAATATAGAAATTTCCACAGAACTATTACCAAATGCAATTCCAAGTATGTTGATGATTTAAAAAAAAAACAACAAAACAGTTTAAGAAGTTCTATGTCTGCAGACTAGCATCTATAGTGCTACAAGGTACTATATTTTTTACCAGATGAGCAAAGTAATCATAAATTTTACCCAGCTACAAACCCTATAACCTGCATAAACTGCCCTCATGATATTCTGATATAATGGTGACAGAAAGGTTATGGAAACAACTGATCATAATTCACTAGATTTACAGTTCACTTCAAGACATGGTACACAAACATTATAATGTTAATGAGGCCAAGAACCTAAACCTATATAGTTTATGGAACCTATGGAAAAACATACTACTATTAGTCTCTTAAACGAACATGTCAATTAAACGATTCCTAATGACCTCTAACTATACTCAGAGATCAGCATAGCACTCAACCCTTGCCATAAGCTTCTCTTTGAGGTAGATGGTATTTAACACTTTGAATAGAAGGTCACAACTGGATTTGCTGAGTGGACTCAATGTACACAACCGTTAGTGAGATGTCGTTGCTAAACCCTCTTTTTAAGACTACATGTAAGAGAAAGTAGAAAGATTGTAAGAGTCAGAGGATGAGTCCAAAAAAAAAAAAGAAACCTTTTCTAAACAAATTAGCATTGATGCATATACAACCTGCACAAGTTTGTTTGCTGATGGTTCCTTTAAGAGGCTTCGTGACTCAGCTTTAGTGGCAAGAACTGTGCAGTTTCCTTAAGCGAAGGCTTCCTGATTTGTGCTACTTACAGGATCAGCTCAGGCTTTTTTGTGTGTGTGGTTGATGCCAGCCACCCACTTCAGGTCCGGATGCTTATGTGCCCACTTGGGGTTGGGAGGAAAGTAGCTGAGACCATGCCCAGGGCTCAGCACTCCCTGCCTGGACAGGTGGTAGAATTGAGTCTGCTAGGTGTACACAGAAAGGAGAGTGTGGAGGATTCTTGCTGCCATAGGCAGAGATATTTCCAGGCCACACACGGTGCTGCATGGCATATTTAGCTATTACTCAGATAAAAGGGGTTTATGTGCTGCACGCTCCTTCTTAGAGTTAAAGGGGTAAACCCAGCTTCTACCTGGTGGTAATGGTACCTCTGAGATTTTGAAAGGCAGAGAGAGGCAGAGTCAGCAGCACCCAGGGCCACTGTAACCAAGCTGCTTACCATTTTAAAAGCTCTCCAGTACAGAAAAGGATTACAGAAACATATAGGACAGATTCAGACATAAAAGACCTCTAAATAAGACACAGTGTTTAAAAAAATGTATGTAGGCTTAGGAGAGAGGAAAAAAGAGTATAGACAGTTATAAAAGAAGTATTTTTTTAAAAAGGTAAAGTCTTTAAAGGGACAGAGTATAGACAGTCATAGATTAAGAGAAGTAAAGAGAAATAAACCACATATAGATGGAATATATACAGAGAGTCTGGATTATGTATATTATTGTTTTTTCTTTGAATTTTTTGGCTGTGAAGGAGCTATGTACAGAGAGACATATCATTGTCGGCTGCCAAGCTAAACCAACATATATCATTTAAAGGTATCTTGCCTTCAGAATTTGGGTGTAAGGATTTGGAAAAGAGGTTCTGCTTTTGTTTCCACAGAAGATGAGAACCCATCAATTCCTTCCAGACTAATGTGGTTTGATGTACCAAGAGCCCATGAAAGATCACTGTGAACACTCCCAAAATTACTTCATCCAACAAAAAGCATGAAGCAGTTTGGAGAGAACTACTCCCAAATTCCCAAATATTATTTATAAATGTTTGTTTATATTTAAAGGGGGATATGCTGCAGAAATCCTACACTAGCTCGGAATTAAGAATAATAGAGGGTTATTTAGGGGTAGACTCACAAATCACAATCTGCTGGAACAAAGAACAGCAACCGAATGCTGCAGTCAGAAAAGAGAAGAGATGCATGCTTTACATCGGCATAAATAGTATAAGAAGCCACGCCCAAGTGGGCAGGTAACATAAAGGCTACTTCCAGCTGTCATGGGGGCGATGTTCTTTATATGGGATCCTGTGAAAGTAAAATGATGGTTAAGTTCCAAGATTACTGTCTGATATAATTGCAAATAGTCTTTGAGTATTCAGTAGGATTTTTCTGAGGTTCCTATTTGGAGTTCTGGCCAGAACATGGTAAAAAAGTGCCAAGTTGAAAACATCTTGAGAAGCTGGTACTCCAAACAGGTTTTATAGTAGTGCTATCAGCATCATGACATCACATCAGCCAGGTGGAGTTACTGTTGTGGGGCCCATCTTCTTCCTGGAAACTTCAAAGATTACTGCAGGAAAATTCATTGTTCATTGTGGAAAACTTAAACATTATTTATGCAGACATATACAAACATATATTCAGTGAAAGGTACAATAGAGACAAAAATAGGTATGAAGAAAAGTAAATTTTTTTCTAAATTCTTTTTTCTTTCTGTCCCATATCATGGATTCTGACATGAGACAGAAACTCTGAATTTTTATTTTAATAACATACTTGGATTTAGAGAAGGAAAGAGCCAGTGTCCAACTACAAATCCAGCTTTGATTTTTTAAGTGAATCATGATTATGATTTTAGTTTATGTTTTGATATTCTTACTCTCAGATGACATGTCCTCCACAGTGACTGGGAATGACTGGACCACTTTTGGCTTGGGGGCCTGTGAGAGGCTCCTCAAGGAGTTTCCTGATGGTATTGGGTTGCCTTGTCTGTCTTTTGTTGATCTGCATTTGTTGGTCCAATGTCAGCCTTTGCCACACCTTCTACATATACCTGAAGGCTGAGTCCTCCTATTCTTACCATTCCCAGAGGGTATATTATTCCTAAGAATTCCTTGACTACAATCCCTTCTCAGATGTCCTTTATTCTACTACAATTAAAACATTTGGCATTTGATCTCTTCATATCTTTGGAAATTGCTTCTCCTACCCAAGATTCAGTATTATAGTCAAATGTCTTTGGAAATTGCTTCTCCTACCCAAGATTCAGTATTATAGTCAAATGTCTCAATGTTCATTGTATGTAGGATCCATTCATCCATAAGTGCTGATCTAACCTTTAAAGGCCCAAGTATCTTTTTGCATTCTAAGTTGGCATTTTCAAAAGCCAGAGATTCAGTAAGTACTCATCTAGCATCTGGGTCTGTTACGCCTATTTGTACAGCCTTAGTTATCCTTTGTTAAAAGTCAATAAAGAGTTCTTTCTGGCCCTGTTTAACCCTGGTATATGTTTCAATTTGTTTTCCTAGTTCTTGAATCCTGTCCCAAGCATTTAAGACTGTTTTGTGGCATAGGACAAGATTTGCTTATTGTAAAGAGCTTGAACCTGTGGGCCAGCATAAGTGCCCTCACCAAGAATTTGATCTTGGGAAGTCTCAAGTTCTATTGCTTTTCCCTGTTGTACTAGAATTTTAGCATCTTCCTTGAAATAACATCAAAGCATCAAATGGAGCCCATCATCCTGGACTGCTGAAACTAACTGAATCCGGTCATGTGGTGTTGCCTTGATGCTAGAAGCCCATGTCTTTATCATCTCTCTAACAAATGCACAATTCAAGCCATAAGTTACAACAGCTTATTTAATTTCTTTTAGGCCATTCATTCCTATAGGTATCCATCTACCTTCTTTGGATCCTTTTGGGCCTTTAGAACTTGATGCCTGAGGGAAAAGATGTGAGCTGTCAGCTGGAACTTTGCCAGTAGGCCACGAGCCCCAGGGTAAAATATAAAATAATGGAAATGCTTCATTATAGATGTAAGAGCTAGCTAGTAATATGCTTAAGCTATTGGCCAAACAGTATTGCAAATAAAATAGTTTCTGTGTGGTTATTCCGGGAGTCTGGGCAGCCAGGAAATGAATGAGAAGCCTCCTTAGTACACACATTTAAGCCAGACAAAATCCTAGCATTGAGACCCCTAATGAAGATTGTAATGGATGCATGTTTGGAGAGATAAAATCAGTTTTCTGCAACAGAGCAACACCAGATTTATCAACCACACTCCATAATAGGACTTGTGCTCAAGAGTAGTTGACCAACTCAAAGTGGATTCCACATTTTCTGGGTTTTTTGTTTGTGTGTGTGTGTGTGTGTGTGTGTGTGTGTGTGTGTGTGTGTGTGTAAGTAATGATATGGTGGTTTTTGGCCTTTTACTTTTTCTGAGAAAGAAAGACAATTATGAAGACAGGCAGGTAGGGAAATAGGTAGTATTGGAAGACAGCATTTATACTTCTTAAAAAATGTAAAGGATTATTCTCACAATGACTTTCTTTTTGCTAAAATGCATTTAGTAATTGGGAAGGCATTCTGGCTTATATCTGTAATCCCACTCTTTGTAAGGTTGCCACAAAAGGATCGATGTGATGCCACGTCTACAGTGTGTGTTCCACACACTGACTGTGAGTGGAGATGTGAGCATGCTGAGACACACTGTGTGGAGGTCAGAGTTCAACTCTCTTGGATCAGTCCTTTTCCCTAATGTGTGAATCTGGGGAATTGAACTCAGGTCCTCAAGCTTGGGAACAAGTCCCTGTATTCCCTTAGACATATTAGTGGCCCAAGTTGTAAGCCTTTTCAGTCACTACACAATGCTTCTCCATTTCTGTTTTAAAGCTTCTGTCATTTCCAAATTTATAGCATAGAAGTTCATCTGAAGTCTTTTCCATGTATACTAATGTTAGATAAATGTCACGATGAAATGCCAAGATGAATCTTTCTCACTTAGTAGTAATATAATACTTCTGCTACATCCTATCAATCTCTTTTAAAAGTGGGGTGTTTACATGTGAGATTTCACCAATACAACTGTTGATGGGGGAAAGAGATATGGTTCAACCTAGAACGGCAGCTAAATAATGCACAGTTTAAGGCAGATATTAAAATATCTAATATATGATATGAATATTGACTATACCATAGAAAGTTTAAGAAAATAATTTTAAAGAGCATCTTTTACCACTGAATCAAACCCTGAATAGTTGTTCAGGAATATGTTCTGGAAATAGTTTAAACCTTGAAACTTTAAATAGTGGTTTTCAAACTGTGAGCCACAACCCTTTGGGGGTCACATGTCTTGCATTTCAAATATTTACATTTCTGTTCATAATGGTAGAAAAATTCCACTTATGAAGTCACCATGAATTAATTTTATAGTTTGGGGTCAGTAGCACATGAGGAGTTCCTCATTAAAGAATTGCACCATGAGGAACGTTGTAAACCACTGGAAGAATCTACAGCAAAGGCTATTGTTAAATACTTAAAAGTCAAGATCTTGCTTGAGAGTTCTAGCCTTCTGAGTGATCTCTAAAACACTGTAGTTCCAGTGATGCATGTGTTCCTTGAAAATCTAGCTGGTGTGCCAGCGAGATCCTTCAGCAGGTAAAAATGTTAGACAACAAACTTGAAGACCCGAGTTCAATCCTTAGTACAAACATAGTAGAAGGAGCAAATAGATTCCTATAAGTTGTCCTTTGACCTGCATATGCATATTTGTGTACATGTATGCACACATGTGCTTACACACATATACACAGATACACACTAAATGAAAGAACAAGATATATTCTGTAAACCAGCTGGTGGATGAGTTGGATTGAGCAACCATACAGCCTCTCATTTTGCTATAGTTTTATCATCTTACACTAGTGATAAAAGTTATTAGCATAGTCCACGAAATTGTCCCCTAAAGACTCTCTTCCCCTTTTCTCTTCCTGTCCTTCTCACTCCTATTTTCTTTATTCTCGTTTCTCTGTCTTGAAGTTACATAAAAAATTGTTAGGTGAGTCTTTTGCAGATTCTATTCTACAAATTACAATTTATATTAGGAGAGGGATACCTTTACCTCAAAACCACTTACAAATATTTACCAATAAACTGTTTCAGAATCATCTTGCCCACTGAGCTGGAACCAGATCTGACCAAACTGAGAGCTAGCATAGAGACTCAATCAATCCTTTCTGGTATTTAGGCTTGCAATCCCCAAAGAAGACTCTCTAGACTCCACTATGCCTTCAAACAGTTAAAGAAGAATTGTTTGTTTCTACCTGTACATTGAATCATGTCTAAACTGTGCTAAAGGACTATGCCTATTCAGAATATTCTGTTAGCATTAATTCAGTATTTACACACTTGGTGGTACTAACCCTCCAAGGCAAACTGTGACGCCATAAATCAGAAAGTGAAAATATGTTCATTTGAGGCAACTAGGAAAAAACACATGAATTATACTTGTGTGGAGTAAGTGTTCTTTGTGTGATGTCCAAGATGCTTTGTGATTGTAGTTTCATAGGCAAATAAGAATGGCTCAGGGTGTTGATTAGTTATGTATCAGTTACATCATATATTTCAGAAAATAACTATCCTAAGCATGGTAGGGTTCTTGTTATCTTCATGACTGTTTGGAGCCATTAGAAACCTGTCATGTCACAGAAGGAGCCATCCTAGACTATCGAGCCTGTGGTGTGTGTGGGAGCAGAGGGGTAGATTCAAACTTGAGCTGCTTATGCCTCCTGGATCTGAATTGGCACCAGTCACAAGGCAGCCGAGCAGGGGCAAGGAATTCTAACCCTGGTCAGCAGCAGGATCACAGCCGAGCCCCACCCCACCCTATGCAGTGCAGCCAGGGTAGAGGTCAAGCAGTGAAAGGAAGTGACATGTAGTGACCAGGAGCCTGCAGGTGGTGGGTATTATAAGAATCTTCTGGTGATGAGAATGCAAGGTCCTGCCCTAAATCACAGTGACTGGGGGTGAGGCAGGGAAACCTACCCACCCACAGGACTGGGGCTTCCGACCTTGAATTTGTAGAGATGAGAGAAGAAGGGACCAGGATGAGATAGTGAGGAAGCTGACTCCTTGACTAGGGGCAATACATGGGAAAGAGATATGCATTTTGTCTGGGCAGCACAGCAGGCTGGACCCTGTTGGTGAGAGCACACGAAAGCCAATCTTAAGATAGGTTCATGGAAAACCCCACCCCTCATCTGTCACATAGTGACGTGGGTTGGGGAGAGATATCCACTCCCTGCCCCACTTCTCAAAGCCTAGGGTAGGTGGGAGAGCTAAGAGCAAGAGAGCGCTCCCTGACCCACACCAACTACAACAGTCAGGAGAGCAGGCCCTGCACCCACCAGGGCAGCACACCAGAACCAAACCTGTTTGAACAGGTGCAGGCAAGCCAGCCACGAAATCGTGCACATGGGACAGCTGCCCCCATTATCCATATGCATTATGAGCATGGAGCTGCCCCCATTACCCATATGCATTATGAGCATGGAGCTGCCCCCATTACCCATATGCATTATGAGCATGGAGCTGCCCCCATTATCCATATGCATTATGGCAGCATGGACAGAGGAGAGCTGCCCCCGGCCCATCAATGCCTGGAGCAGGTGGGAGAGCTGGTCTAGTAGTCATAAGAGAGGGAGAGCCAACCCTGGCCACCACCAGCTGTAACACTCCGGAGATCAGGCCCTGCCCTTTGCCAGGGCACCACAATTGAGCCAACACTGTCCACTCAGGCTTGGGAGAGCCAGTCCCGAATCTGTCCCCATTACCCATCTGTCTTGTGGCAACATGGGTGGGCGAGAAGTGCCCCGCCCCTCATCAATGCTTGAGACAGGTGAGAGAGCTGACCCTGCTGCCATGAGAGAGGGAGAGCCATCCCTGACATCCACAGCTATAACATTCAGGAAAGCAGGTCCTGTCCCTTGTCAGGACAGCACAACAAAGCCAACCTTGCTAGCTCAGGTGCAGGTGAGCCAGACCTGAAATATGTGAGCATGGGAGAGCTGCACCATTTCTCATGTTTCTTGCTGCGGCATGGGTGGGGGGCGAGTGATGGGGGAAAGAAGCCCTCCATGCTACCCACCAACACCTGGGGCAGGTGGGAGAGCTTGTGCTGTCCTTATAAATGTGAGAGAGCTATTCCCATCCCCACCAGCTGCAAAACTTGGGAGAGTAGGCCCTGAACATCCTGATACCCGTCAGGGCAGCACAACAGATTCAACCCTGTTAGCAGAGGTGTGGGTGAGCCACCCCCAAAATCACAGGCATGGGACAGCTGTCCTCCTTTTCCATCTGGTGGACCAACCGTACAGCTGCCCAGTCCCAGACCCAGAATTATGACTTGGCCTGCTCCAACACCCACCCTATCTGTGATCTCCTGGAGCATGTGAGGAGATCTGACCGACAGACCCAAAGCTGCAGGCTCTCCACAGCACAGATTACTAGGGGGATGCCCTGGACGAGTTATGGTGGGGACCCAGAATCGCTCATATAGTGAAGACCAGGGGCCTTGAACCAGACCAATGACTCTTTGCAATGAACACTTGTAAGTAGAGATGTATGGACAAATGAGTATATGGCGTGACTTATTGGGTCACATTGTAGCTTCCATGGGAAGATTTTTAATTCCTTCCCTTTCTCTTTCCTTCTCTTTTTAAATAATTTTTTTCATTTTTGTTTTCTTCACCTTTTTCTATTGAATTTTGTTTTATTCCCCAGGTGGTGGTGGTTGTGGTGGTGGTGAAAGTATGAAGGGCAGATGTGAAGGGACGGAATGAGCAGGATCAAGATATATTATATGAAAAACACATGGAATTAATACATTTTATTAATAAAGAAAGAAAAAAATCTTGTCATGCAAGGTCACAATAACCTAAGTGACTTGTCTTATAGCACAATGTTGTGTGATCTCATTCTTTTGACATTTTTAAGTCTTTTCTCAATAAATGGTACTCATTTTTGTGTTAGAGGGGTCAATAACTACTTTATTCCCATTATTGCCTAGGCATCTGAAGAGCAGGCTCATGGATGAATGGCACACCCAATTACCCGAGGCCCTCTGCTCCCATGGGGCCCAGTGCTTCATAGTCAAAGGTCACCATTTTCAAATACTTAATCTATTTTATTTTATTATTCTTTTATTTTATCCTGAGCCTCACAATGGTGTGGCCAATGTTGACATTTGGAGTCATTTCAGTGATTAAATGACCTCACTCCCTAGTGCAAACAGTCTGGTACTTGAGAATGGGAGCCATTTGACAAGACCCCCCCACAGAAGTCTCAGAACCAGGCTGGCTCAGAGTGCTGTGTCATGTTCTCCTCTTTGAAGATTAGGTAGAAATATGACAATGGCCTTTAGTAGAGTATGGACAATTTCCTCTAGTGCCAGAAGGTAAGAGCATTTGGTACCTATGTGCTAAGTGATGATAAACATTGTATGTTCTGCTAGGAGAGTGCAATGAAACTATAGGCAGATAAGCAGAGTGAAGCTGGTCAAGAGAGAGCCAGTTCGTCCTAACAACATCCTTTTCCCCTAAAACAACTTCATACACATATTATAGGAAAAATGACATGAACATAGTATCACTTAGGATGCATATCATACTCTATGCATTATCTCACAAGGGCAATGGGAAGATTGTTGTGAATTCAGATAAACCTGGAGTGTTTTCAAAGTCTGTATACTCTAGCAGGATCTTTCAAATTCATTTCAAGTGCACATTTTATTCTTATGCTAGTGATATATCATTGAGGCTCTAGTTAAAAGGTCTGCCCATATGATAGGGGTCTTATTAAAGGAACTGAATTGTCTTTCAGGTCCATTATGTTCCTTATCCCGTTAGCATCCATGTCAGCTGTGGTCTGAGTGTCACAATAAAATTCCTACCACTATAGCTCACCAAAGTGGAATTTAGAGAAGTGAGCATGTGTGTTTTGGGACAAGGAACTTATGAGGTAGGAAGGAGGTCTCACAGAGATCTCACAATTCTTCCACCCTGTGAGCACACAGGAGGCAGGTGTGGCCCATGAGACAAAGTGGGCACTTTTCAGGTAGACTGACAGGTCTTGGGTTTTCTGAACCTAAAAAATGTAAGGCCCGTTTTTATTCATGCCATTTTGTCACAGTAAACTCAGAGAATTGTGTGGGGCCCGGTGAGATGGCTCAGCAGCTAATGATACTTGCCAACAAGCCTGACAAATGGCAATCAATTCATGGAACCTGTGTGGTAAGATGAAAGAACTGAATCCTGCAAGTTGTCCTTTGACCTCTAGAAGCCTTCCAAATCACAGAAATCCACACAGAACCATACACAATAAACAAAATAGTTGTTTCAAAAATAGCTTTAAAAAGACAATTAGATAAATATTAGAAAGAGAGCAGGCTACCAAATCAAAAATTCTATTGGAAAAGAAGGACAGAATGAAAAGATAGGAAAAGAAATCCTCTATATTTTGGAGTTTCAAAGCAAAGTTTCTTAATTATTTGTCAAATTCTGCCTCTCTTCAATCTAATCTGAGAAAAGGCTCTCCGAATAGTCACTGAGAGGGAAATCAAACTCACTGTCAATTGCATGCTTTCTGTTAAAATCCTTCATTCTGTTTTCTTGTTGAAGCTCTCTAATAGTCCAAATACTCTGATTTTGGTTAAACTGAAAGCTGATTCCTTATAAGCTTGAATATAATATAGACTCTGCTTGCATGAGGAACATAGCTGTACACACAAAATGCCCACATACAGGCAATACATATTATAGTAGGTAAGTCCATGCCCACAGGTCAGCTGGAAACAACTGTACTCCTGTGCAAGGTGGAGTTTCACATGCAGCTTGCTCTTACAAAGTCAATGAATTCTAGTAATTTATTCATACAAAGAAAAGGTATAGATAAATCTTAAGACATTTCAACTTTGCCTATCTTTAAACTTTTATAAATTCCAATTGCATCTTTTTTATTTTCTTTTGAAAAGGTTTTGTTTGTATTGTGGTACTATATATTAAACCCATAGCTTCAAGGATGTCAGACAAGTGTTCTTTTACACTAAATTGACTAAATAATTATTTTACTATTGTGAAGGATTCATATATTTCCCCACCCTAAATACTATGTATGCTTTTACTCTAGAATGGCTAGTTTGCAGTTCTGCTGTCTTCTGATTAATGTGAAACACCAATTATAAACACACAATATGACTGTGTTGTGTCAATTGTGTAAACACAGAGGAACAATTTCCTTAAACCAAGACATTTCAGCCTATTTCGGAGTTCATGCCAGAACCATTTGTTTGTTGGTGTAATCTAAACTCACGGTTCTCAACCTTCTTCATACTGTGATCCTTTAACACAGTTCCTCATGCTGTGGTGACCTTCAACCATAACATTATTTTCATTGCTACTTCATAACTGTAATTTTGCTACTATTATGAATTGTAATGTAAATATCTAATATGAAACCACTTTGAAAGGGTCATTTGACCCTACAAAGGGGTCAAGACACACAGGTTAAGAACCACTGAAGTCCTTCTGTATATGTGTTGCTTTTATTGGTTAATAAATAAAGAAGCTGTTTTGGGCCAATGGTTTAACAGAATATAGCCAGGCAGGCAGAGAGAGAGAGAGAGAGAGAGATGCCATGTAGCTCCACTGGAGACAGAGGCCGGAACTTTATCCAGTAAGCCACAACCTCGTGGCAATACACAGATTAATGGAGATGGGTTAATTTAAGATATGAGTTATCCAGAAATGTGCTTAAGTTATTGGCCAAACAGTATTGCAAATAAAATGGTTTCTGTGTGATTATTTCGGGGCAGAGCAGCTGGGAAAAACAAACATTCCTATAACAATGATATTTTGAAAATTGATGAAAAAAGGAAGGGATTTATTCTTGAACATAAACTGGTTTATTCTTGAACATTAAGAGGAAGTCCTCACTAGATCTTATTTTATCTCCTTAGTATTTTCCCTAAGATATGTGTTGGCTTTGTTGCCAACTAGGTTAACTTCTCACCAAGTCATTTCAATTAGAAATGTGCTATAACTGATTGCAAAAAAAGCAAAAATAAAAAAAATAAAAATAAAAATGAAAAATTAAACCCCAAATGTGTCAAATAATATTTTCTGAAATCTACATCATAGCTCCAAGTAATTCTAGCAGGTCCTTTCCTTAGCTGGCAATTGGTTAATCAATGTCAGGTTTCTTCCTTTCGCCCTCTGTTTTTGCCCCTTGTGTCATGGCTTGATGATGAACCTAGTTCTTTGTATCCACTGGTTCCTGAGATCTTTCTAGCAATTTCATTTAGTGTGTGGTTGATGCAAACTTTTCATTATGTACTGCAGCTGAACTCAGCTTGGTCATAGGAATTATTACATACTTTCTACAAAATCCATCCAGATTTCTTGATTGTCTATAGTTTTGCTGAAATGGCTTCTTATCAGCAGATTGCAATTTTCTCAAATGACATCTTTTATATCACGATTTTATAAAAAAAACCCTCAGAACATTTGTTTAATCTCTCATTTTCTAAGTAATACACCCTTTACTACAATAGCTCAGAAGATGATATTTGCATTTATGGTCTCTTTAGCATTTTATTTTGTGCTTCTTTCTGAGTTGCTTGCTCAAAATCTTAATTTTTTTGTCATTTATTTGGTGCTACAAATACATTTTTATGATAAAGACTATTGTCCTGATTCTAGAAAACTTAACTAATGTTGAATTTAAGTACAAGGAGTGTCTGCCTCTTGTGGCAGTTGATTTCATGTTGCATATTCAGACTTGAACTCCTTCTGGCTTACTTTCTAAACAATTCCCTGTAGTGTCAGCTTTGTTTTTAGTTCTCTGTGAAAGTATATTTCTTATTCTATCTTGCAAAGATCTTGCAAAATCAAAGATTTTTGCCTAATATGTCAACATGTTGTATAGTTCTTCAGTTGCTAGGCTTGATTGGATACTTTGAATTTGTCCTTAATCTCCAATATTATAAAAAACTCTAGCTAAAGAATGCTCCAATGTTTATGGAAATGAAGCCTTTAAAATGGAACAAGGGCACTCTTTTCTTTAAGGAAAGCAGCACAAAGCGGCCTACATTTTACACACACACACACACACACACACACACACACACACACATACTTTTAAAGGTATTTAAAAGTTGCAATACGTGAAAAAAAACTGAAGAAAATATGCTACAAGATGTTACGGTAATAGTGATTGTACTTTCAGTTTGATCACTCTAGGGTCTTTAGTTAAATAACTAGACCTAAGTTTTGGCTAATAATTTTGAAGGTAATTTCAAGTACTCTATTGTATATTAACTATTCAATATTGAGGTTTGAGCAGATTGAAAAGTGTGTAGGAGAAGTTATATAAGCATGGTAGAAAATATAATAAAATTGTTTAGATTTCAGTATCCAAAAATATTCAAAGTTATAGGTTCAAATCTAGCATTATTCTTCTATATATGAACATCCAGTTTTCCCAGTACCTTTTGGTAAAGATGCTTTCTTTTCCACAATGAATGATTTTGGTTTCCTTTCCAAATATTAAGTTAATAAAGTTATGTGTAGTCATGTTTTATTCCTCAATTCAATTTCATTGGTCTACATGTTTGTTTTGGGGCAAGTTCCATATTGTTGTCATGACTATGGCTTTGTGATGTACCTCAACATATGGAATTATAATCCCTCTAGATTTTCTCAATTTTTCAGGATTGCTGAGGTAATCAGTATCCCAGAATGACCAACTACCAGGTTCATAGCATTGCCACCATTGTGAGAAAGTCATTGTTGGAGGTCTTCAACCATAAATCATAAACTAATATCATAAACTATATGATATTAAATATCATATGTATATTCTTAGGAATGGTTCCTCTTGAGAACACTCTCTAATACAATGTGCTTATTTATTTTTCCCCAACATAATATTTTTATTAATGATTTGGAAAATTGAAATATGGAATATAAACTCAAATCATGCTTCTCATTCCTCCTTGGTCCAACCCCAACCCTTTTGGCCCTTCCCCCAAATAAATATACACAAAGTCCAATTTGTGTGGCCCATATACTCATTGGAGCATGGTCAACTCCAAGTGGCCAGCCCCTTAAGAAAAACTGAGTCTACCTCCCATACCCATCAGAAGCCATCAACTGTGAAGAACTACACTTCAGCATCTTTATCACAGTTTCTAAGGACTCTGCTCATAACTTCCTGCCTGGACTGTTTCTTTTCTCTTTTGGGGGTGGGAATTGTAAAAGAAGCATTCAGTGTATTTCATTCTCAGTTATGAGTCTTCAGTCACTGATAGTACCACAAAGGAAGCTTCCTTGCTTGTAGCAGCCATTGACTTCCACGTGGTTCCAGTACAGCACAGATCTTGGACCTTTATTTTTTAGAAATTCCTTCATGTATGCATTTCATAATTTGTTGGTGTTAATACATTCTGTGTACTTGCCTGGAATTAAACTCATGACAATAAACTCTATGTAATGTTAACTATGTCTCTTAAATGTGTGTGTGTGTGTGTGTGTGTGTGTGCTGTATCTCTGAGTTTTTTTTAATTATTTTATTATTTTAAAATTAAATATTATATAATTGATTTAATTTTATGTATAGCTATTTAATTTTAAACAAATTCTGGATCAAATAAATAGGAAATTCTCATGTCTTATCACAAATCAGACTTCCATTTTGTTTAAATAAGTTACCACTAATGCAGTTGCAAAGGTTCTTGGGAGTTGATACCACTTGAGAACATATGATGTTTTATGATTTATGTTTATTCTATTTGGTTCTTGTTAAAATGTCCATAATATTTGTGTTCTACTCCTCTAGGTAGCCCTCACTCATTCCCAGAGTCAGACCTAGGATATTACACTGTGTCCTATTACTTCATGTTTCTAATCCCATGACAGAAGGTAACATGCCTAATTGTCTTTTCTGAATGAAGGCTGCTTTAATATGTTGCTGGGCCCTTGTAAACAAACAGTGAATGTTTTTGTGGCATCACAACCTATAGTGTGTTTAGTGTAGAGTAAGAACTCAGTAAAACTAGTGTGAATTTTCAAGTCAGCTAATGTTGATTTCCTCACTAAAGCGGAAGAAAATGTATTTAGTGCATTGAGTGTATTTTGACAGATTGGAAGTTGTTGACCCATTCTTTAAGGAAGATAGCATCTTTCTCTGCTGTTCCCTATGCATTTTTAGATTACACCCTATTCTCTGAATCATGTAGTATGACTGTGCTGTGCATTGTGTAGAACCATCATTTCTTAAAAGAGGTTTGCAGCTCTTCAAATCAATCAAGTTACATTCTCTTGTTAATAGTCTGTCATTAACTCATTGGCTGTTGCTTTTGTAATTTTGATTTGTCTCAACTATCTTACCATCATTTTTCTCTGTGATTAGATTTGATTTGGCTAACAAAAGACACGTAATTGGAAAAAATAATTATATATGCATTTTTACACAATAATTTGCAATTTATTGAGTGAGCTTCTCAGACATTAAGGTAACAAAACCAACTTCAGTCATTTCTATTGGAGAATATTTATGTGAAACAATCAAAGTCTTTTGTTCTTGCTTCAACATTAATACATTAAATGATCCTGAGGAATGAAACCAGAAGGGATTTTATGATGTGATTGTCTCAGAAGATTTCTAACCCATCTTTTGCTTGTTCTATTTCCTGAATGATTGCCAAGCTGATCTAGTTTCTAGAATGAATTCAAGGAAGGGACCTGAAAGACTTATGGTTTATGATTTAGTGTCACCCAACTTGTCATCTCTGAGCCATAACTCCCACCTTGTATGTATTGGCACTGTTTGTACAGTCTTAAAATTGAGCCTCAGGATGTTCTTCAAAGACAGTATTCATTGGTTTCTTTAACCAAGTCATGAAAGTAGTTCTCTAGTCATTAAAATAAAAAATAAGGGAACAGCCTGCAATTAGAACAAAGTATGCATAGGGTTTCTATAAAATGGAGTGCCCTCACTATTGGGCTTAGAGAGTAGAAATGTGAGAATAACAGAATATTTACTTGCTATTACATATTTTATTCTTGCTACGATCCTCAGTTTAAACAGATCTGGATAGCGGAGTTAGGTGGCATTTTATACTCTGTTTCTCATAATGAGAGGAGCACATGTTTAGCAACCTGTGCACGTGTGTGCTTAGGGTGGAGGACCTCGTCCTGAGCAGTTATGCAGTTACATGTGCTCAGCTTCTCAAAAAGACTTTGCTGAATGTCATGTCATCCTTTCCCGTAGGCCAAATGGGGAAAAAGTTTCAGAATACACAAATGCTCATCACTTTAGGTATGAGCACAAGCGAAAGGCTGCCTTCCAGGTCCTTCCTCGTCTATAATTCTAAGCTTCTTTGTGTCTCCGGAAAATATTTCATGAACATTCTTAACAAATATTCCTTTTTTCTACTAAATTTCCACTTTAAAAAGTCTTAATTGATGCCTAGATTTGGATTCACCTAGAATAATTTTAGTGAGGATTTTTCAGGGTAGGTGTTACAGTTAATATTAGTTTTACACTTCACAAGATTTATAGCCACCCAGGAGACAAGACTTGGGAACACTCATGAAGGATGATAAAGATTAGGTTTACCTTCATGTATTACTGTGAGGGATTTTATGGATTGGTTAACTGAGGTGGGAAAAAACATTAACTGAGAAGATGCGTCTTATGTGCTAGAGTCTTAGACTGAATAAAAAGGAAAAATCAGATTGAGCACCAGCTTTCATCTTGCTTTATTTCTTTCTGTATGCAGATCAACAGATAAGGTGTTCCAAGCTCCTGCTCCATGACCTCCCTTCCATGATGGACATACCATCAAATTTACACTGAAATAAATTCATTTTAGCTGATTTTATTATATTTTAAAAAATATTCATTTATCTTATTTGATGTGTATATATGTGTATGATTTGGGTGTCTGTATGTGAACCTGGCACATGCAGTTTGAGCAGAGGTCAGAAGAGGGCATAGATCACTAGAACTGGAGCCTCAGGTGGTTGTGAAGAACTGTGTGTATCCTGGGAATGGAGTCTTCCTATTCTGCAAAAATACCAAGAGCTCTCACACTGAGAGCCATCACTAGAGCCCTTTGTCAGTGTATTATTTATCATAACAGCAGGGAAAGTAAGAAAAACAATCTATGTAGTACAAGCTCCTACATTTAAGGCTGGAGACATGGTTCAGCCATTAAGAGTCTCTACCTTTCGCCAGGCAGTAGTGGTTCATGCCTTTAATCCCAGCACTCTAAAAGCAGAGCAAGGTGGACCTCTGTGAGTTTGAAGCCAGTCTGATCTATAAGAGTTAATTTCAGGACAGGCACCAAAGTTATGCAGAGAAACTCTGACTCAAAAAACAAACAAAACAAAACAAAACAAACAAACAAACAAAAACCCAATCCCCCCAAAAAAGAGTCTCTAATTTTCATGTAGATGACCGATTTCAGTTCGGGCATCCATGTCTGGCAAATCACAACTGCCTATAATTCTAACTTTAGGGACTCCAAGACCCTCTTTTGACATTACATGCAAATACCTGAAGAAAATTTAGAGACTGAAATTGGGATTCAACCTGATGATCCATAAAGCAAAGCAGTCAGCCACTGGCTCCCACCTCTACCTCAGTCCAAAATGGCGATTCTGCCTCTAGGAATCTCAGAATGAGACTGTGTCTGACAGCTGTCTGCTCCCATTTTATAGTCCTCTCTCGTTTTAGGATTAAAGGCGTGCATCACTACTGCCTGGTTTCTATGGCAAACTAGTGTGACTACTGGGATTAAAGGTGCATACTATTGTTGCCAGTTCTGTAAGTCTGACCAGTGTAGCTGTTTTACTTTTTTGATCCTCAGGCAAATTTTATTTATTAAAATACAAGTGAAATGCCACAACAAATAAAAAATTACCCAAACACACACACACACACACACACACACACACACACACAATTTAAAAGAAAATAAAAATATTTTAAAATTCATTTAGAAAATTACCTACTTTTGATCTGACTTAATTTCTCATTTACCAACCTCAATATTTGAACATATTGGAGGTTTTCTAGCAATTATGTCCACAATTTTGCTTTGGCCTGTCCTCTTATTATCTATCCACTGAGCCCCAATAATGCTTCATGTCTGTAAATCCTGTTCCTTCCTTTTTGCTTGACATATTAGGAACTAATTCCAATCTTTCAGTCTCTCTCTTTCTTTCTCTATCTTTCTCCACTCTCTTATGCTAAAGGAAAAATGCCATTGAAGTAGGCCCTGCTATTGTTTGAGTGAATCCTCTGGTACTGCTAACTAATGGTATATATCAATAGAACTGAATTATTGAAAATTTAATGTGACTATAGTATTTTAATCAGGACTTTGACAAATGTTTCTGATTAAACAAGATCATTAGGGTAAAGTTCATGTGACTGAAAGCCAATGACTTTATAAGAAGGAAGTAGGAGGTCGGAAAGTAATATATCCATGAAGAGTCTCCCTTTCCTGACATGTGGTGTGCTATACTGCCTTGGGACTCTACAGCAAGTGGGCCATTTCCAGGCATTATCCTGATTTAAGTTTAAGCTGATATTAGTTTCTTTCCTTATCACTGTGTCAAAATATCTAAGCTAAACACTTGAGAAAAGGGAGTATTTTGGTTCATAATTTCAAAGACTTCACAACATCACAAAGGAAGGATATATCACAGCACACCATTTCACTTCAGGCATGACACAGAAAAAACAGAACAGCAAGAACAAGAATGAGAGAGAGAGAGAGAGAGAGAGAGAGAGAGAGAGAGAGAGAGAGAGAGAGAGAGAGAGAGAGACTTCTGTTAACAGGCTCTTTCATGTCTGGTCTGGCTCCTCAGCCTGTGGAATCGAATTATCCTGTCTATAGTCAGTTTGGGTCTTTCCCCCATCATTAATCCTCTCTAGAAAGAACATAACAGAAATACCAAGAAACATTACTTACCTATTTCACAAAAATGCTTTAAATATATTGAAGTTGACCATCAAGATTAACCCTCAAGGTTTCTTGAACTCTGATTCAAATAATCCTCTTGTGTGTAAATTAGCCTGCTTTAAATCTTTCATTGCAATTTAAAGGAAATAATGTGCCATTGTTCAGACAAGACTTTCTTGGTGTTGTAAACAAGTACTTTGAATTCGTTTTTTTTTTTCCTTTAACACTGCCATAGAGAATAACCCCAGAAGGCATGGATACAGTTTCCTGAACTTGATGTACCTACCCCATTGAACATTCCAAGAAATCATCTACTGCTGACTACCTTCTCTCAGAAATTACAACCAAGAACTTAATAGAATTTAGTGTTCTTTCTTGTCACCTTTATTAGACAGAACAAGACAAAAAATGAACTAATAGAAATAATCATTTTATTTTCTTCTAATTCTAATTCTAGAACACACTATTATTTGAAGCAATGCAGAAGAGGAGGGAAGAATAAGTAGTAAAAAGTGAGAGATAGTGGAATATATTTCACAAAGACAGTGGATAGGTATCAGTTCTTTGAAAGTAGCTCAAAGAAGATTACAGAACTGAGGAGCTAAATAGGAGTCTAAAACATGCTTGAAGAACGATAATTGCATCTTTAATTTTTGAGTTTATGGATTAAATTAATTATAATTATCATGTGTAACACAGAAGTAAGAAATATTTTGCAAGTGGATAAAGTAAATCTCCACAAATCCATTACTTTATTGGATTTTTTTCTTCAGACAAAGTCTAGCTTAGATCTCAGGCTGGTCTTGAGCTCATCATCCTTCTGATTTGGCTTACTGTGTGTAAGAGTCTAGAGGCCTGTACCAGGATGATTGGCTTCATATGTCTGTCATTCTTATTAAAAACAACTAGCAGTTTTAATCAGTAAGAATACTTCATAATTTGTATTTCTCAATAGTATAATATACTGTCATTCACTTTAATTATCCTGTAGTACAACAGATCCGAGGTGACTGAGAATTTCATTTGAAATTATGCATCCTTGGACTAGTACCTTCCCCACCTCCTGCCTGAACACTGCTTCCACCTCTGCCATTGCCACTGTGCTGTCTACTCGCCAATCCTTTTTGACAAACGTGGACTCTCATGATCTTTGGCTTTATTCATGCTGCCCTTCTCTGACACACACTTCAACCTACTTCACATTTCCTTTTTCTTTCCTTCTTTCTCTTATTAAAAACATATTCTTTTCATAAAGAAACCATGATTATGGTTTCCCTTTCCCCAACTCTTCCCAGTCGCCCTCCTCCCCTTCCCTACCTGGATCAACAACCTTCTTAGAAAACAAGCAGTCACCTAAGGGATAACAATAAAATCAAACAAACCTGAATAATACACAACAAACAAGCAGAACAAAAAGAGCTAAAGGAAAAAGCACAAGAGACTCGTATAGAAACAGAGACACACATGTTCACATCCACAGGATTCCCATAAAAGCACAAAAGCAGAAGCTATGAAATAAACCCAAAAGGCCTGTAAGGTTAAAAATATGCCCTGATATAACATTTTGAGACAAAGGACCTCCAAAAATTACCTTTAAGCTTGCTTTTTACTGGGGGTGAAGCTTACCCATAGAGTCACTTTTTTCCTCGGTGAGACTCTCTTGCAGCAAACTAATCTTTTCATTTTCAATGGGAAAGCAATTGAATATTGGAGGTAGCTTATGGGTAAAGTATGGGGTGTGTGTCCTCTTCTCTACCCAGCTCTAGAACACTACTGGGTATAGACTTGTGCATGCCCTCTATGGGTTGCCACATCCTCTGTGAGTTCATTTGTTCTTTGGTCCTGCTCTTATTGGAAAGTCTTGTTTTCTTGGTGTTCTCCATTCCCTCTGGCTCATAAATTCTTTCCAGCTTCTCTTCTGCAGGGTTCCCTGATCCTTAGGGGTAGGGATTTGATGGAGACATTCCATTTAGGGATAAGTCTTCCAGAGCCTCTTGCTCTCTTCACATTTTCTGGATGTAGGTCTCTGTATTTGTTCCCATCTGTTGCAGGAGGAAGCTTTTCTGATGATGCCTGAGCAAGACACTGATCTATGAGTACAGTATAATGTCATCAGGAGTCTTTTTATTGCTACACACCTTTAACAGAACAGTAGTATTTAATTTTCCCCTATGTGTCTAGCCTATCTAATAAATGTAATATTGTAACTAGTTTTGAGATAAAGAAAAAGTGTAGATACTAGGTTGGATAATAGTGATTCCCCCACCCTAAACACTATAAAGACTTCACATTCTATATCTCTGATAAAAATTTTCTTGTTGCTTTTGTTTGTTTGCTTGTTTATACTTTACTTTCTTAAGATAGTTTTTTTATTTTTTGGCAGAGAATGATAATTCCTCTATCCTCTGGTTCTAGGTCTTGAATAAACCTGTTTTATTTCCTTCCACATCATTTCTCAGTTTTTATGTATTGGCTTTTGAGAAATAAGATTAGTAAGTGTCTCATAACAAACTGACTGAGCCCTGTTCAATCAGCAGTGATAAACTTCTCTTGCTTCTAAGTCATTTTAGTATACCACCTTCTACCTAAGTAAATGCTTATTTCTGAAATTATGCATAAAACCTACATTCTCTTTTCAGGCATATGGACCTCTGATAGAATAACAATGTCTTCTAATTCTAACACATCCTCTGATGTCATAACCATAGCATAACTGAAAATACTATGGAGTTGGGGTTGAAACTCGGAAAAATCATATTGAAAAAAATACTGCTGTTTTTGTTTTGGGTCTCTTTAAAATCTCCCCAAATCAGATCATATCCTTAGATATTGTCTATATTCTTCATTTCTCTCAAGTGAAGAGGGTAGACAAACTTATAAGCTTCTTTGTTTATGTGGTAGCCTCAAACCTCATTCCTCCAGAAATAATGGTTATTAATGGCTTGCACACTTTTCTTTTATAGTGACTCTATTATAAATTGAGAAGGAGGAGATATTTGTCTTATTCCTATGATGGCAAGTTCTTTACAGGGGTGTCCAACAGTTTAATTTTGCAACACAATGGTATCTTCTATAAAATTCATACTTAAGAGACATAAAATAAAATTATCAAAATCTCACAAAAAATCTTATGAATCTTATGATGTTATAAGTTTACTCTATGTTGAACCACAGTCATAACTGTCTTGTCTACAAAAAAGATTATGTTCTCCATTAGTCATGGCTTGGAAATATTCAAAGAGGGACCCTGTCAAATATTTCTACTGTAGGGGGCAAGGTCCTGAGTCCTCTTGTAGAGGCCATGGTTTGATTCCTAGCACTTCCATGACAGTTAACAACAGTACATACAGTTCCAGGACATCTGACATCCTCCTCTGATCTCCAAGGTCATAGCACACACATGGTACACATATGTACATGCTACCAAAACACTCATGCATATAAAATACCATTGAAAAATCTAAACATAAACTTAAAAATCTCTATATAGAATGTCATTACAGTGATTTATAACCTCAATTTCCACAGACTGTGGTAACTGTGTAGAATGATCTGCAAGTTTCAGCAGGAGGCTAATAAACTTTAATAAAAGGCTAGTTTGCAAATATGTTCAATTTAGCAGGCTATCTAGCTTCTCTTGCACTTCCTTGATGTTGTCTCTACAGTATGAAAGCAACCATATATGAGATATAAAAGGAGCAAGCACAACTATAGTTCAGGGAGGTTCTTTACATACAGTCAATTGGACAGATTTAGTCTGTGAACAGTAGCTAGCCAAACCCTCTTCTAGACAGCAACAGATTTCATCAGGCAAAAGCAATAGACAGCATAGATACCTTTATCTGTTCTTGTTTATACTTATTCTCTAATCAGCAGCTTCTCACAGATTTATTCCTAAGAGTATGGACTACTTTTCTGTATGCATGAAAACATAGCTTGATAGTCTTCCTACTAGCCATGTTAACGTTAACAAAATATTCTATTTCAAGATCCATTCATCTCCAGGATACATCATGCTCATGTTGAAATCCATCCTTAACACAGTTTTGGTGAATTTTATATTTTTGGCATGTTGCTTTCCATGTTGATTCCTGTGCTATTTATTGATTTCCAGTGAGGGATGTCTTCTATTGCCTATTTCCAGGGTTAGGCAGCATGTGCATGACTGATTAATATTTTTTTACTGATAGTGGCTCAAAGATAGCCATTCAAATGCATTGGCAGCTCTCTACATATCTGTTAATGTTACTATAGTAAGAGATCAGACCAATTTATACCCTAACCTGTCTCTGACTCTACCAAATGTATGTGTTTGGGGGGGGGTGGCTAAATGTTAACACTACTCACATAGCTGATATTTGACCATTCACACTCACCACATATCCATAAGACAAACATTATCCTAGGGAACTAATTGTTAGCAATTCAATTTTACCATTTTAATTTACATAGTAAGGACAGAGAATTTATCTACTCTTCAAAGAAGCCTAGTATTAATGTGCAGCATTTGCAAATTGCAAATAACTACAGACTATATGCAGTTGATGGTACATGTTCATTCAAAGACTAATAAGAACATTACCCTTATTAGTTAAAGTGTAATTGTCATCATGTTTAAATATGTCCACATCAGTAGCAAGATTTGAATCAAAGTATACAAAACCAATTACCTAGTTATAATTGTTATCTAATGTTGAGAGACTGAAAACACTTTCAAAAATGCTTTCTGACAATCATTAAAGTCTCATTTGTAGACAAATTTAATTGTGGATCAGACATATCTATTTTGTTTTCACAAGAATATCCATGGCAATACTCAGCATCTTTGTGACTAGATTCTGAAATGTTTCTTTGTTTACTGTGCACTTTTGTTAGGATTTTGAATATGATATATCCCATTATATCAAGTAAACAAACAACAGGAAACAAGGATTAAACTCAGAAATGAGGACATCATGAACAGGAAATTCTAGAGGTTTATTACCCACTCTCTCTACTACAGTACACTGTTTTCTTGCTCTTCCTTTGTACCAATAATACACTCTGTGCACCTCAAATTATTGTATGGACTTAGCAGAAAGCATCTCATAATTATAGTTTAAATCCTTTCAGATAAACAAAGGATATTAAACTGAAAGCATCCACAAGATCTTGTGAGTAACTGCTCAATACCTACGAATGATTCTCAGAGATTCCATCAGTATATCAGAGTATTTATTGTGGTGTTTTATAATGTTTGTAAGGTTAATTTATAAGTATGATCTCAGCATCACTGTTGCAATATCAGATTTACCTAATCTGTAATACAGCATCTTCCTTAGACTTCAACCTTCCTTTCACAGTAATATGGAAGCACCATGGAAGAAGTGAGGCATCAAGGATAATTTTGAAATTGCCTTTGCACCTTGTGATGTCTGGGAAAGTAGAAGCTACAATTGCAATGCAAGCTGCAACTTTCCACCAGGAGGCATTTTCTCATTTCTAAAATGTAAACAGCTAAAAATGCATTCACAGGAAGTAAGATATTACTTATGCATTACTGCACATCTACTGGGTGCCAGGACTGCAGGGTGGAATAATAAGAATCCTCTCATTCATAATATGAGGCACAGTCCTCTGGTTTGCTAGAAAGGTCATGAAATAAGATTCACTCTTTGATATTGCTTTTTATAGTCACATGCAATAGCTTGCCAAAGCCTTACTGAATGCTGGCTTATTCTACTGAGTATCAACTTTATGGATTTCACTGAAATTTGATTACTAATTTACATAAACTCCACTTATACTTTCTGAGGCTTTTTATATTTGTTTACATATATGGGGAAAGGAAATGTAATATTTTATAATAAAATTTCTAGATTATATTTTAAAAACAAGCTGTACTTGAATAATTTAAAAGTACTTTCTCATTCAGTTACAAATTCATTGTCCTGCATTCGGTAGTTGAAGAAAAACACAGCAAAAATATTTATTGATTCAGTCTTATATATGGAGTGGTTCTGACTGTCCCACACATTTTTTTTGTCTCTTCTTTGGAAGAGACTACACCTCTCAACATTCTTCATTTCATCCAAACTAACCTCTAAATGCTTCTCCTAGACACTACATTTTATCAAGTCTCCCTGTATGTGGGGAGTATCTTTAAAGACAACTGTACTTCTCTTCTTTTCTCATCTGACTTGTCCTGTAATACTCTGATTGTCTACTGCTTCCTATTAGCCATAACCACATTGGGATTCATTCTGAACCTCATTATGCTTCATTCTGTCTTTGCGTTACCTTCTAGCCCATTTTTAAAAACTTTTTTTTATTTTTTGAGATTATAACTGCATGATTTCTCTTTCCTTTCTGCCCTCCAAACTATCCCTTATACTCATCTTATTCTTTTTCAAACTAATGACCTCTTCTTTTAAAGTAATTGTTGTTTCATGCATATAAATATATACCATTGAATATAACCTGTTACTGTATAATATCTGTATAATGCTACTTGTGTATATGTTTTCAGGATTGATCATTCGGTAGTGAATAACTAAACACTATATTCTTCCCTGGAGAAGACTATTTCTTCCATTCTTGGCATTTATTTGTTGCCTGTGTTTTTTTTTTGTGTAGAGCTGAAACCTTGCTGTGGGCCTTCTTTGTTAACTTCAGCATGTATATTGTTGTCCATGTTTGTGTAGTCATGTTGGTGAGACTGTATGGGTGTAGCTTCTGATATTACTAAGTGATACAATCTCGCAGCAAATGCCAAGGTCCCCTGGATGTTTCAATCTTTCTTTCCTCTCTGCTACACTGTTCCCTGGACTTCAGGTAATGGACTTGTTTGGCTTTTGAAGATGTTTCTCTATTCTTGGCCTTTACTTCTTTGTTGGGAGTAATGTGTTGTTTCTCTATATATAATATGTAGATATATTAGATATTTATTATGTGAAAGGCAGATAAATATTACAATAAGACTATTTGCTTCAAGAGGAAAAATTTCCATGAGGGTATAAAAAACAATCTTTTCCCATCCTTATGGAAATTAACATAGTAATTTTTGTCTCAGATTAAGGTTGGTTATTTTCTGCATAGATCGAACCCAGGCTCTGTCAGAGATGTGCTTACATGTGCTGCACAAGAGACTCAGATCTCTCCTGTGGATTCCCATGCTGTGGTCCTCAACTGTTGACGGTTAACTAACAATATTGCGAAAACCCATGACTAGGGACTAAAAGGCCCTATGGAAGAATATACTGATAATGTTTTGTCAAATAGTTGTGTTGTCCAACTACCTTCTACATATTTACATGGGTATCCATAGATTTGTTCTACTCTAAACCTCAATCAGTGACGTATCTTACTGCAGCATGTAGTGGTTAATACAGAAACTCATACATTTTCAAGTGTTCACAGTAAATGAGTGGGAGTTCTCAATCTAGGTGAGAACTAAATCTCAGTCCCCTACTCCAAGGCATGAGGAGCACCTCTGAAGATGGGGTAGAAAGAATGTAAGAGCCATGAAAAAAGCTTCATGATGTGTTGTCTTCTTGACATGACTGTTCTACACATAAACTCATAGTAATTGTGGCCACATGCCACAATCACAGATGACCTTCACATAGCTGGGATAGAGAAAACTCCCATCATGGAAGGAGGAGAGAATCAAGAAGTCCTGCACCCAGATGAGGAGCTACTGAAAGGTGATAGCTGACAAGGAAGGGATAATCACTTTTCCTTGGGGAAATAGTCATTCTTTTGACCCATTGGATGAGCCCACATCTAGTCACATATGGATAGCTCTAATTGTACTCAGTGGGCTATTTTAAAAATATGTTTTCTTTTATATATGAGATTACAATGTGATTATTTCATTTCCATTTCCCCTTCCTGCTCTGAGACCTAACCATATACCTCTCCTTGTTCTCTTCCAAAACCATGTCCTCTTTTGTCATTAATTGGTGTTATTTGCATATAGGAGTGGGTTTTATAAAATCGAAAAGGACAAGAAGTTAAGAGGACACTGTGTTGTGACCAAGGGACAGGGGAAAGTTGGGCAAAGGAAGTGGGGTGGGTATAAACAAGATTTTTAAAAATGTTTATTGTGTATAGAGTGTTCTGTCTGCATCTATGCCTGCATGACAGAAGAGGGCACCAGATCTCATCATAGGTGGCTGTGAGCCCATGTGGTTGCTGGGAATTGAATCAGGACCTCTGGAAGAGCAGTCAGTGCTCTTAACCTCTGAGCCATCTCTCCAGCCCCATAACCAAGATGTTTTATATGCATGTATGCATTTTTAAAATAATTGAACAATAAACATTCAAAAGGTGTGGACTCAATAGGGTATCCTTTCCAAGAGACAAATTTAGCTTTTTCCTGCTCCTTGAATGTGATCTCTAAACTTTTGGAATATTATTTCTTACAGCAGTTTCTTTCTTTGCTTGTGACCTGAAATGTATAGGATAGTCTGTCTGACCGTTTGATTCAAAATGAATTAGTCATAGAAGAAGCAGGAGACCAAAGTGAGACACTCACTTGTTCAACCCTTACTAGCAGTGACACTTACAAGGTATGGACCTCAAATGATTCTTTTATTTATTTAGGAAATGAAGTAAAGTATGACTCTGTTTCTTGGGTCTGACTGTGTATTTTTATGTACTGCAATTGTAAGTATAAAATTTTTTTGTGTGCCCTGTGAATTGCTGTAAAAATATCTACTAGTGTACAAGTTATTTCTTACTTATAAAACATTGAAACTAAATGATGCAGAAGAAAACATAGTGAAGGTTTTGATCCCCGACTGTTTTTCCTAAAGCATCTTATTGTTGACTATGAGGAGTCAAACAGTGGTAATCTTATTTAATGTTTTCACTTCCCACAAACACACATGGAAATTTTTGGGAGCTTGACGATGGTGAGGCAAGTGAAAGCAAACACAGTATATGCAGAAAATTCTGGAATTGCATCTGGAGCAGTGCTCGCAGCAAGATTTGCAACTACAGACACCTCTTCGAAACAGAAGAAAATGATCTTAAATCACCAATTAAACTTTTTATCCTATGATGTTTACAATGAAATATGAAAATCCTAAATCAAAATTAAGCATAAGGAAAGAAGCAATAAACTTTAAAATAGAAAGTTTACATGGGAATATAGTAACATGGTAGAGAAAATCAGCCAAGCCAAGTGATCAAATCTAGAATTTCGCCTTAGTATTAAGACATAAGGGATACAAGGAGGAACAGGGCTCATGAAATTTTTAGAATTATGAGTTTCTGTTTGACTGTGTTATTTGCTTAATATTGTCCCCATTCCTTAGAATGATCCTTAGAATGATCACCTCTAATCTCTTTCTCATATGTGTGCACGTTTATGTGTGAATTAGAGCTACTCACATTGCTACAGCATCAAAAAAGTTCTACACTAACTCTCTGCAACCCAAGTACCCTTACACAATAGAGGGTAAAAGATTAGTATACTGAATATATCGTCAGTGCCAGAGCAAATCCATTTTCTCAATTATTCTGTATAGATAATTTTCCTCACTTGTGTATATCTGTATTGCATATGTTTGTGTGTAAGGGCAAGCATTTGTGCATGTGAAGGCACAACGACAATGTTCAGGGTCTTTCTTTGATTTTCTCCACTTTATCCATTGAGTCAGGGTCTCTCACCATAACCCGAGCTCACTTATATGGTTTTTCTGGCTACCTGCTTGCCTGAGGTTCCTCTACAAAGGGGCTTCCATTCCCATCTTGCATTTAAATGAGTTCTGTGATCTGAACTCTGCTCCCACACTTGCATGGCAAGTACTTTAATCAACAGGCCACCTCAGCAGCCCGGTATGCCTTCAAAAAGAGTCTGTGCACTCTTTGAAGTTATAACTACCTCTTTTCATTTGTAATAGAAGTAATCTTTAAGGCATTTGGAGTTTGAAACTCAGAGCCAATGCCTATAAACTGATGGAAATCTCCCAGGGCTATTTTTAGGAACTGATATTAAACCTTTACTGCCACAAGCTACTTGACCTTTGTTTTAGAAACCTTATTCCACCCAAAATGACTAAAAACACCCAAAAATGGTGCTTGGAAAACCCATCTGTCACTAAGGGTGTAATAATTTAGTTCAGAAAAATAGAACCTGACAGTGTTAGCTGAATTGCTGTAAACTGATTTTTTAAGCAGGCAAAGGTAAATCTCTTTTTTGTAATTATATCATTTAACCTCTTCAAAATACTGATAAGATATTCATGGGTATAACTTAAACATAACCATAAGAGAACTACTGAAGTTCTCTTCCATCTCCTGTCCCCAGACAGTCTTGGTTACATGATTCAGTTAGTATACTCTTCCCTTCAAATTCCTTGGGAACCCAGTGTCTAGAACTTTTGTGGTTGACCAGCAAGTCCCAAAACACATGAAAGAAAAACAAAAAACGAAAAAAGGGCTAACATTCTTTGAGCAGCTGTTCCTCATAGATCCAACTCAGACTCCCTGTCCAGTCATTCGGGCAGATCTGCCCAAAGGACACACAGCATTTAATTCTTACTTCTCATCACAGATAATACTGGCATTCAGCAACAAGCCACCTGGCCAGGATAAGTAACCTCTTTTAAACTAGCCAGGTTTAAACTTACTTCTCTCCTTGGCTGAGCTCTAAGTGTTCTGAAACTTGGGGCCGGGGTAAGCCTGTTGAAAACTATCTCAGAATGTGTGCACTGCTCAATACACGTGCATGTCCTCCCCTTCAGAAAGTATATCGCAGTACTTACATGGATCTACAGGACCACACACAGTTCTGACACCCTGTCCCATTGCTGCCATCCTTGGGTGTGGTGTTTGCACCTGGGTTTCCTCTCTGCCCCAGAAGCAACTGTTTCCTTCACAGTGCCCTTTCACCTACCCTTTTCTTTAAAGTACTTGGTCTCAAAAGTCTGTGTGGCTCACCGCCCCACTTCATTGGAAAGTCACCATACATGTTGTCCTGATACTTCAGGCTGCCCTATTTCAAATCAACCTTTTTATTTCTCTTCCATGAATTTTCTTCCTACTTCCCAGTTTATTTATTAAAGGTAAAGGCAAAGCACACAACTCATTTATCTTCATTTATATCCATTTTTTTTCTCACCAGAAAATAGGCTCATTAGTATATAGCTTATCAGAGTGACTATAGCAAGTAGTAAAAAGAGGATTCAATAAATAATCATTCATGCTTCTGAGTGACAGGCATAGGATTATGATGTTGATAGTTTTTTACTGCCTTCATATGTAGATCATGCCCCCCTTTTTCATGCGAAGACCTTGAAACCAAGAGAACTTAAAACATGTGAATCCAGGTCTTCCTGACTTCACAGCTGTCACTCCCTGTAATACCTTAGTTACATCTGCTCAGAAAAAAAGAAGAGGTGTTATGTGCCAGGTCTTTGGGTCTTTATTTCCCTTTTATCGGGACTCTATTCAGCCTCCCTTTAGCTTTCTGACTTTTCATGTTAACACTGCAAAGGCGACCTATTGTGAGGCCCGGTTTAGCCATCCTGTCACCTTCTTCTTTTTAAAAAAATCTCACTAGTTAGAGGAGAGCTGTCAGACTTTTGTGAACAGAACAAGCCTCTCAGTGAAAGAAAAGGCCAATGACATGATGTACCTTGTAAAAGCTATCCAGTGGAAAAGAATACGCTACAGTGTTCACACCATGGAGAGAAATATCACTAGATGCGTATGATTTTGAAATTATTACCTATATTTTTATGGATGATACTTGGGTTAACAGTTCTGAGAAAATAAAATAAAATCACTTTGTTCAGTTCAGTTGCTTGAAATGCAGGGAGAAAAGGCTCTGTAAAACTGAATTTCAGGTTACTGGTCTCTGAAATATTGCCTATTGATTGGCTCAAAAGAGAACATTCAAAATGAGTATAATCTAGAATTATATGATATTTAGAGTAAGTCACATGCTTAGTACTTTAGAGCTAAAAGTTTTATGATTATTGCATATCAGTGGCAGACAAACCAAGGACAGAAGAGATAAATTTGGAATAAAAAGAGAGGCCAAGAGAAATTGTTTGAAGTTAAATCAATAGGAATAGAGGACAGGAAGAGCAGAGGGAGTGAAACAGTGTAACTATTTAAATAAGAACTTAACTTCTTATGTCAGTCCAAGATTATGGGAACAAGTATGGCTAAGAAATGGCAGCAGAAAGAACAAAATGAAAATATCTCCTCAGCCCTCCTAGCTCATTGAATTTAGATTTGTCCTTAGGTTTGTTAAACATTTCCCAAACAGAAACAGTAAAAATATAAATTGAAACTTAGATGTGTCTGGTTTTATATATGGATGTGTAATTCTCATTTCCATGGTTCTACATGGTACAGAATATTGCTGCTTTCACAGCAGATATGCCCTCATACTCATGGCCTATGTTTAGCAACATTACTCCACCCTCATGTGTAGTACATAAAATAGATACCCTTAGTCAGCGAGATGACCTCCTGATAGAGGTTGTAGGAAATCAGGTCACATTGAGATCTCTGACATTTTACCCAACCAAAAGGGAAGCACACAAGGAAGGTCACACCTGGTTATGTGTTCATGGTTTCATATGGGCGAACACAGCTTTATTTTGCTCGTGTTACACTGGCTACAAATGTCCTGACCTGTACTCAGGAAGAACGAAGCATGATGAGACCATACAGCAGCTTCCCTCAATAGAACAGAGTACGTGTATTGAGCTCTGCCATGGGTGAAGCTAGCACAGAAAGGTTTTGTTATTGTCTTTAATTGTTGAGTTCTTAACCATATTGTGTAGCCCTGAATGGGCTTGAACCAGAGTTCCCTCTTCCATAGTACCTTGAAGGTATAATAGGAAGAGTGCATGAAGACACGTGATGCTAGCATTGTATTGACTTTCTACAAATATTAAATTTATGGATTTGATAACATAGCATCTTTTGCAACACAAGACTATGGAATATGTTCTTATGTGGTACAAAAACATATATTTGGGCTCATGTTACATGTTTAAACAAGATGTAATTTGACATACATAAATTCTGGAAAACTGAGAACTCTTGTTTCTGTTTAATGGAATTTAGAAAGCTATTCTCTATAGATTATTTGGGGGCATTAATGGAGTCATGTAATTAAAATGCTGAAAAATCTAAATTAATTGGCTTTTAAAATGAGACCAGTATACCAAGTAAATGAGGTCCTGGAGGGTCTATTTTCATTCAGTTACAGAATGGAAGGAGAAAGTGAAAGTGTTTACACAGGTTAATGGAATAGTTATGTAGGATTTATCAATAATATTAAAATTACATTTGAAATATAGAGCTCTATTGTATACCTGAAATTATAAAATAAAGTATAAAATAAGCTTCATCAGAACTGAAAAGGAGCCTGTTTTGTATTATTGTGAAAAAGTAACTAACTGCCTTTTAGCAATTAGGAATATATTTACAACTTTCTGTTCCAATCCATTTTCTAGTCTTTTGTACAAAGACTCATCTGTCTTCAAGGTGAGTTCATTTAAGGCCTGGAGGAGAGAGACACAAGTGCAGAATACAAAACAACGCTACAGCCACAAAGCACGTTTCTAAAATCCTTTAAAAGAGAAATGCAAGGGATGGTTTGAAATGTTAATACTTGCAAGGTCATTGCCTCCTTTTCTCCTTCATTTCTCTTGTCCTCCCTCTCTCTCTTCCTCCCTACCTCCTGTTTTCTCTTAATTTTTCAGTTCGATTAAGTTTTTAGGTTGGTTTTGCAGGTCATGTTTGTTCCTGTTCTTTGAGATGATGGCTTGTTTTGTAACCCACACAGGCCTGGAAATCCTCCTCCTCCTGTCTCAGCTTTCTGAGTGTTGCAGTCAGAGGGGTGTATCTCCTTACCTGGTTTCCAGTTCATTCTTTACTGTACAATGTACTGAGTGGAAGCCAAGTGCTTGCCTCGTTGAATTCAGCAAGAACCTTCATGCAGGGATTCAGGAGTCTTTGGCAATGTTGTTTCGACCATTATCTTTATTCTCTTGTACACACAAGCAATTTAAACTACTCTACAAAAATGTATAAAGAAAATGTATATATCTCTCAAAGCAATTTTAAGACTGACCGTCTTCTAAAACAGCTTCAAGCATACATCTCAGTCATTTCTATTTGCCTAAGATAATGATTATTTTTAATTGTCATTTTAACTTCACTAGTTCAGTAATTATTCTAGAATGTGTGTATTTGTATGTGGATATGTTGCTGTGTGTGTGTATGTGTGTGTGGGGGGGTATGCATGTCTGTGAATGTATATTCAAGTATGTGTAAATGTGGAGGCTAGAATCCAATCTCAGGTATTATACCTTCGGCACTGTATTCACCTCACCCCACAAAATATTTATTTCTGTTTTTGGGCCAGTTTCTCTTCCCAGTCTGGAACTCACTGAGTAGAGAAAGCTAGTTGGTCAATGGCCTCCAGGGATGTACCCATGAACATCACCACACTCACATGGTAGGAAAACTTTACAAACTAAATGTTGTTCTACTGATAAACTGATAATAAAAATGTTTTGCATACATAGGTACTATGAAATAGTGTTTCATTTTTTTCAAAGAAAATTGAAATCACAAAATTCAAAGGCAAAGGGACAGACTTGGAAAAGTTACATTGAATGAGATAACTCTTACCCAGAAAGGCAAATTCCATGCTCTCTTTTATTTATGACTCCTTGATCCAAACCTTCAACTGTGAGTTTACAGCCTGGATTAACTACAGAACTAGAAAAGTACAAAGATCCTCAGGCGGGAGACTCTAGCAATGGGGTTTTAGTATTTTTAATGAAAGAGAAACAAATTGTTTTGATGTGTTTAAGCCAGTAAACATTCTAAGTTGGCAAGGAATGGTTATGATAGGGCAAATCATCCCCACAATTTTATCATGAATTTGCAGTTTAGTAATAGAACTGGGTTTTGGTCAACAAAGGAAATAAGAAACAAATGTCATGTATCTTTTGATTTTAAAGTAATTAAGATAATTTTCTATGCATCTTAATCTGTTTTAAGTTATCACAGAAAAGTGATAAAGTGTCTGATGAAATTCAGTCCTAACATAAATTCTTGCGAATAAATTTTATTCAATAAGGTATTATAAGTTATCTATAAATTTAAGGCATAGATTTTTGATGTTTTATAGAAACATTTGGAATTCTTACACCCTCTGTTGTGACTAACCTTGGGGGCCACTTTACTTCCTAGCAAGTTCTATGTCTTAGAAATAGGAGACTACACAAAAGTGTTTGCTAGCAGTAGAGAAAGAGCAGGCAGCTGAAGAGTGAAGAGAGAGGAACAACGTCTGTTGCTAATTCTCAGGTTTGAGATCTCACCTTCTTTAACAAGTTAGTTGAAGATTGCTCAGTAAGGATTAATTCATACTTGCAGGCTTACACAGATCTGCCTGTAAGGGACAGGTTAAATCTCCAAGGTTGGTCTGTAATGTTATTTACACAGTCTTGGTGTTTCTAGTAAACACAAACTGAGCAACTAATTGTTCCAGCAGGACTCTAATCCAATTGCACAGTCATGTTTAGGCGTCTCAGGAGTACTCTAAGCTCCGGTGAAAGTGTGAAGCAAGTGCATTTGAGTTGTCCTACCACGTACTGCATTCTTTAGCCTAAACGCCACCTCTGGAGACTCTCTTCTGGCTTATATTTAGACTATGTATGTGGATAGAGCATTGGCCAAGGAAAAGAAAAAAGACAGGCTCTATTTTTCAAACTTATTCATGGCTTTTCAAGTTTTAGAATGAGCTATTCCCTCAAATATAGTAAAGATGATGCATTGATTATTTTCAGCAAGTTTTCAGAAACAACTACTACAGAAATAACTCTCTAACATTCGCAAAGCAAGTTAGAATATCTTCCTGAGTAAGAAGACCTTGGGGAAGGAAAACTGAAAAGAGGATCAGTGCAGGGAGTTTGACTGACCCAGCTTCACATGGTCCCCTACGACTAGCCCTCTTTCGTTCCTCTGTTCTTCAAATTCTCCCCCCACCCTCTCTGTCTTCATCAAACATAGCATAAAAAGTACCAAGAATTGTCAACTTTTATAGTTCATTTTCTTATGATGACTCTCACAACATAAAAATTTATATCAAGAAATGTGTGTATGTTCTGTTGTTAATTTGTCTTTTATACAGAAGTCCCAACTGAGAGCATAGAGGAACAAAGAAAATTTTTCTACTCTAAAGACATGACATTCATGCCCTGGTATAGTTTTACTTAAAAAAAATAACAAATGAACAAAGAAACAAACAAGTACATAATTTTTCTGGAAAAAAATGTTTCAAAGTACATCTAAGTAAAACATTTTCAGTGATGTACTTCTTTCTTCCTGTCATCCAGTGGAGGGTTCCACTCAAGCTGAACACTTTGGTCAGTGTCCCTTATAATTTTAAATTTTAAGTATGTATGAATTTTTATACTCTGCTTAATTCCTTACCTGTGTGAGTGTTTTTGCCATTTTTTAATAACCAATAAGCTCTTCCAAGAGATATTTCTGAATTTTACTTTGGACTTTGTCTCACTTAATTACTCCAGTAATTAGTAAAACACAAAATAATTCATCCTACATAGTGCCTTGACTCTAACACAATTATTAAACTCTTCATTCTAAGGTTTTTTTTTTTCAGGTTTGGTAGGGACAGTTCATCTATGTTCTCCTTTAGAGTAATAAGCCTGGGTTCTAGAGCAATCTATAAATCTATTTACTTAGAAAATGGCTACATACTCATTGCTGTTGATATCAGACTTGAGCTGAAATTGACTGGAATATTTACTCCCAGTTTCTCCATGTGGTTTGTGTTTTGTAACAGCATAGTAGGCACAGTATCTGTGAAACACTTTGATGCAAGTTGTACATTGATGAACACAGAACACCATGTGTTCAGGATTGCTGGTTGACCCCAATGCAAAAAGCAATCAACAGATGGCATGTAAAGTTTGCCTTAACCTCTGTGTTACAATGACTCTTCTGAGAGGTCATTACCACAAGCAAGGAATTCCCTGTTCTAACAAGTTTATCATGTTAGAGAAAATTCTCCAGATCTTTTCCCATAATACCACTAGCCCTGTACTCTGCAACCTGGCATTTACTCATCCTTTCAAGAGTCTGTGTACAATTGCTCAATTTAGGAAAACGTTTCTTTGTTGTAGGAGGAGGGCCCACTTGTTTGTCCCTGCCACCCAGAATAGAGATAACCACAAAGAAATTGTATTATTTAAATCACTGCTTGGGCCATTAGCTCTAACTTCTTATTGGCTAACTCTTACATCCTAATTTAACCCATTTTTAATAATCTGTGTATCACCATGAGGTCATGACCTACCAGCAAAGTTCCAGCACATCTATCTTTGGCGGCAGATCCATGGTGTCTCCTGACTCGACCCTTCTTCCTCCCAGCATTCAGTTCTGTCTTCCCTGCCTACCTATGTTCTGCCCTATCAACAGGCTATGGCAGTTTCTTTATTCATTAATGAATAAAAACAACACATAGACAGAAGGACCTCCTATACCACTTTGTATGTTTGTTTCCCCTTGATTTTCACTCGATGCAAGAAACATCATATACAACATAAAGGAGACTATAAAGTCTTGTAAAACTAATGGAACAAATCAAGTTTCTTTTTTAATGTGAGGAAAACCATATGTGCACACCTTCTGGATAGAAAAGCAAAATGCTATTGGAGTTGAACTTTAGTGCAGAAGAAACCTGAGTCAGAAAATACAGTTAAGATTTTTAATGTCTAGTTTCTTGACTTCTTTATATATTTTGGAGATCAGACCTTTGTCTGATGTGGGGTTGGTGAAGATCTTCTCCCATTCAGTAGGATGCCTTTTTGTCTTAATGACTGTGTCTTTTGCTTTACATAAGCTTCTCAGTTTCAGGAGGTCCCATTTATTCATTGTTGCTCTTATTGTCTGTGCCACTGGGGTTATACATAGGAAGTGGTCTCCTGTGCCCATGTATTGCAGGCTACTTCCCACTTTCTCTTCTATCAGGTTTAGTGAGGTCGGATTTATATTGAGATCTTTAATCCATTTGGACTTGAGTTTTGTGCACGGTGATAGATAAGGGTCTGTTTTTATTCTCCTACAGGTTGACATCCAGTTATGCCAGCACCATTTGTTAAAAATGCTTTCTTTCTTCCATTGTATAAGTTTAGCTTCTTTGTCAAATATGAGGTGTTCATAGGTTTGTGGATTAATATCTGAGTCTTCAGTTCGATTCCATTGGTCAATGTCTCTGTTTTTATGCCAATACCAAGCTGTTTTCATTACTGTAGCTCTGTAATAGAGTTTGAAGTCAGGGATGGTTAAGCCTCCGGAAGTTCCTTTATTGTATAGGAATGATTTGGCTATCCTGGGCTTTTCGTTTTTCCATATAAAGTTAGTTATTGTTCTCTCAAGGTCTGTGAAGATTTTTTTGGGATTTTTATGGGGATTGCATTGAATCTATAAATGGGGTAATGATCTGAACAGAGACTTCTCAACAGAAGAAGTTCAAATGGCCAAAAGATACTTAAGGTCATGTTCAACTTCATTAGCAATCAGGGAAATGCAAATCAAAACAACTTTGAGATACCATCTTACACCTGTCAGAATGGCTAAAATCAACAACACCAATCATAGCCTATGCTGGAGAGGATGAGGAGAAGGGGAACACTCATCCATTGCTGGTGGGAATGCAAACTGGTCCAATCACTTTGGAAATCAGTGTGGCGGTTTCTCAGGAAATTGGGAATCAACCTACCTCAGGATCCAGCAATACCACTCTTAGGAATATAACCAAGAGATGCCCAATCATACTACAAAAGCATTTGTTCAACTATGTTCATAGCAGCATTATTTGTAATAGCTAGAACCTGGAAACAACCTAGGTGTCCCTCAATGGAATAATGGATAAAGAAAGTGTAGCATATATACACATTGGAGTACTACTCATTGGTAAAAAAAAAAAACAATGACATCTTGAATTTTGCATGCAATTTGATGGAAATAGAAAACACCATCCTTAGTGAGATAACCCAGACCCAGAAAGATGAATATGAAATTTCGTCCAATGGATGGATGTAGAGACAGAGACCCACATCCATATCAGAGCAATGGACTGAGCTCCCAAAGTCCAGTTGAAGAGTACAAGAAGGGAGAAGATGAGCAAGGAAGTCAGGACCGCGAGGGCTTGGTCTACCCACTGATAAAGTGTGCCTGATCTAATGGGAGCTCACCAAATCCAGCTGGACTGGGTCTGAAAAAGGATGAGATCAAACCAGATTCTCTGAATGTGGCTGCCAATGGGGGCGGACTGCAAAGCCATTGATAATGGCAATGGGACCTGTCTCTTCTGCATGTATTTGGGACTCTAGTTTACTTGGAATGCACACCTTCCTAGGCAGGGATGGAGGGGGGAGGGCCTTGGACTTCCCACAGGGAAGAGTACCCTGCCCTCTCTTAAGGATGGAGGGGGAGGGAGGGGGGTTAGTGGGGGAGTGGGAGGGGAATGGGAGAAGGGGAGAAAGTGTAAATTTTTGAATGGAAAAAAAAGAAAATACAGTTAAGAACAGAATGAGAAATGATCCTTAAGTGCTATATATTGACAAAAATATCCACTAAAATAAAGAAATTATACACTTACTGTATGAGACATGCTTAACAATTCTCATGTAGAAACTTCCTGTCTGGTTTAGTGAGAGATTTTAAGGTGTGTATTTTATTGTCTATCAGTGGTACAAGACAATGAGTTGTGTGATATTTAATGCCATCTGTCCCCTAATATTCTGTGTCCTCAGAGTAGTGGCATTGAGTGGTGAGAATTTAGGTTATTGAGTATATTGAAAGATAATTAAATAATGAAAGTCCCACTCTCCTGAACTTGTTGCCCAATGTGGTGGTATGAATAGGAATGTGATTTAGGATGTCCTTCTGCATATGTGTCGCTTTTAATGGATAAAAAATAAAGCTTTTAGATTAATGGCTTAGCAGAGTAAAGTCAGGCAGGAATTCTGAACAGAGATATGTAGTTAGAGTCAAAGAGGTGCAATATAGCTGCAGAAGGAGAAAGGCAACCAGAACAGAACCTTACCTGGTAAGCCACAGCCTATTGGTGTTACACAGATTAATAGAAATGTGTTTATTTGATGTATAAGAGCTATCTAGGAAAACACCTAAACTATTGGCCAAATGTGTTGTAATTAATATAGATTCTGTTTGATTATTCGAGTTTGGGAATTTGGAAAAATGAGCAAGCAGTCTCTACTTACAAAATGATGTACCAGCATGGATCAACTACATCCACATGAAATTTAGGAGAGCTTGGAAATAAATTCTAGACACAAAACCAAAGAGTTAAGCACAGCATCTTGATAGCATCCTTTTTTTGGATGCGCGCTGTTTACTAGGGGCAAGCAGAGACATGATTTCTTTAAAAGAAGGCTTCCTGACTCAGCATTAGCAGCAAAAACTGAAAGTCCCCTTTAAGAGCTGGCTTCCTGGTTCATGCTAATGTGGCTATGGATAACTTAAATGGGGTCTATGAGCAGCTTCTTAAAAATTGCTTAATAGTGACATAGACCTACTGTGTCACTGGAGCTGGGGCAGTACATAGCTCACAGAGATGTTGAACATACCTAGGCCATGTTGGATGTGGCAGAGTCAACAGGCATGGCAGTGGAGTTAGTCCTAGCCATGCCTACTTAGCATTTAAAAACAAATCACTGCTGGTTACAAAATGATTACAGATACACAATAAAGGCAGATTTATATAAAAAAAGACCTCAAAATGGGTCAGAGTGTTGGATAAATGTATGTAGCCTTGAGAGAGAGAAGAAAAAGAGTATAGACAGTTATAAAAAGAAATAGGTTAAAAATAAGATAAAATCTTTAAAGAGACAGTAAAAGTAATATAAAATAGTAGAGACAGTCATAGAGTAAAGTAGTAATGAAAAATAAGTCACACAAAGATGAAATATACACAGAGTCTGGATTATGCATATTATTGTATTTCATTTGAATTTTTTGACTGCAGAGAGGAATTTGATTGTGGGGGGATGCTAAGCTAAACTAACATATATATTTTAAAGGTATGTTAGCTTCAAAATTTGGGTCTAAGGATACATTTTTTTGGAAAAGCAGTTTCCAAAAAAGATGAGAACCTGTGGATTCCTTCTGGGCTAATGTGGTTTGATGAAATAAGACCCACCCATAAGGTCTCTATAAACCTGTAAAATACTTATCCAACATAGCAGAAAACAGTTTGGAGAGAACAATGCCCAAATTCCCAAAATTACTGTTTATAAATGTTTGTCTTCATTTTAAAAGGGTTGATTATAAGTGATGAATGTTCACAGTCAATTTCTAAAAAAACATAAGGGGATATGATATAAAGATGTACAATTTGCATTGGTATGGATCTTGGTTGATTGATACAAATTTAAGGTTGATTTTGTTACACTTTGTATATGTATTTCTGCTCTTGTTTAAGGTATTCTGTTTGTGCAGCTCATTTAAAATGTAATGCATAATTAAAAATACAAATTAATAGTCATCTGTAATAATCAAACTTGTAGTCATGTTAGGTTTTTCTAGATGTATAGAGATATATTTCAGATGGATAGGTATTCCTCAAACCTTTCAAAGTCCTACAAAATATACAATTCATAATGTTTCAAAAACTTAAACTTTTTTCAATAGTTAGACATGTCTGTTTCTGGTACTACCAATTACTTCAGAGAGGTCGAAAGGCATTGAAGAAACTTGTTACAAAATTTACCTTCACTATGACAAGGTTATCAATTTGGGAGAGAAACTGCCCTTGCCTGGACATCTTTAAGGTATCTTGTATGACCTGGACATGAAGGACCCACAAAAAAGTGACTGCTAAATTTTCCAAAAGATGGGATGGTCCTTTAGGGTTCCTGCTTCACAGAATAAACTGCCAAACATTCAGAAGGACCCAGAAGAAAGCAACTGATAAATGTTCCCATTACAAACAAAACAAATGTTCAAATTTCCTGCTTCATGGAAAAGTCTGCTGAATGCTATATGTCTGTAGGCTAAATATAGGTGCCCCAATATTAGAGAAAAACTTTGGGTGACTGTCCAGACAGTAAAATGTCTCTGTCAATTCTGGATTCTTAAAAGTGGCTTGCAATGCACTTCCTGTTTACTTAGGTAATATATCCTTCTGTGGTCTTGATGGAGTTAAAGGCTAAATAGTTATAGTTACAGTTTTCCTTAGTTATGATAAAGGATAAATTAGATAAAAAACTTTAGACTCATAAAGATAGGGTAGATGATAGAGTATTTTCCTTAATTTTTCAAGTGTAAATGAACAAAATATGATAACTATAATTCTTTTTTGATAATTGTTTTGTATATGATATTTTATTATGTTAAATTTCAAACCTTTCTTTTTATTTAGGTAGAAAAGGGGAAATGATGTGATGATGTGGGAAGTCCTTCTGTATATGTGTTGCTTTTACTGAATAAAAAATAAAAAATTAGCTGTTTTGGTTAATGGCTTAGCTGAGTAAAATCAGGCAGGAAATCCAAATATATATATATATATATATATATATATATACACACATATACATATATATATATATATACAGAGAGAGAGAGAGAGAGAGAGAGAGAATGTGAAATCAAAGAGATATCATGTAGCTGCCAAAGGAGAAAGACACTAGAATAGCCAAACAGAACCTTACCCAGTAAGTCACAGGCTCGTAGTGATACATGGATTAATAAAAATGGGTTAATTTGAGGTATAAGAGCTAGTTAGGTAAATGCCTAAACTTTGACCAAACTGTTGTATTTAATAAAGTTTCTCTGTGAATATTTGGGTCTGGGAAGTTGGGAAATGAACAAGCAATCTCCTTTTACAGCAATAGCTCCATAGACTCATGTGTGAAAATTTTTGGCTTTTAGGGAGTGGCATTATTAGGAGGTGAACTCTTGTAGTAGTAGGTATGACTTGTTGGAGGAAGTGTGTCACTGTGAGTGTAGACTGAGGTCTCACGTGTTCAAACTACATCCAGTGTGTCACACAGTCTCCTTCAACTGTCTGTGGATAAAGAGATAGAATTCTCGGCTCCTTCTACAGTTCCATGTCTGCCTCCACGTTGCCATGTTTCACACCATGACTATAATGGACTAAACCTCTGAAACTATAAGCTAGGATCAATTAAATGTTTTCCGTTGTAAGGGTTGCCATGCACATGGTGTCTCCTCACAACAACAGAAATGCTAACTATGACACTTTCTGTACCATGTGACTTCCATATTTGCCTCCTCTATGATGTAGTTTATATTGTGATATTAGTGAGAAAGCCTCACCAGAGGCCAATAATAAAGGGCTGCCTGATCTGCGCTTTCATGAAGTGAAATTATATTTCAAATAAATATATTTGTGTGTGTATGCATATATATGGAACCAACATCAAAATGTTTATTTAACATTTTTAAAATGTGCCTTATATTGTCTAAAGATATGGTGTAGTGCTCAACAAGAGCAGGTGCAGAGAACTCATCCAGCTGAAGTCACAACTGTTTCTAATTCCAGTTCCAGGGGATCTAAGTCCCTCTTTTACCCTCTTGAGTACACAAGGGATATACACACATACATTGAAGGCAAAACACTCATTCATATTAAAATAAATATATTTTAAATTGCTTTATGCAACCAAAATTGTTAACATCTATTAACTTGAGCTTTGTATTAATACAGCAAAATGTTAATCATTTACTTTTTGACACAATCACCTTTTCTTTACAAGTACTAAGATTCAAATCACTAATGAGGCAAAATATTAAACAACACAATTAGCAATCTGATGTTTAGATATAAAGATTGCATCTTTTCCTGAACTAAAAGGAAAAAAATCAAAGAGAGAAAAAGGAGTACAATAAAAATGAAAGTTTCTGAGAAAGACTGAGTGTCTGATATGAGTTATATATTGGAATTAAGAAGTTAAAAGCCAAATTGTAAAGCATTTCAAAATAATACCATGGAAATTAATTTGAAGGATACATTTAATGCTTTGAATCAGAACCTGTCAAACCTGTCATGAATTTTAACTGAGTTAAGAAAGCATTCTGATATACATTATATGGATATGGGAATTTTAAGCACCACAGAACTATACAAGATGTTTTGCCACAATAGAAATCAATTAACTGGCAGTAATAAATTATTTCACTCTCAATTATGATGAGTGTCAAATGGAATATTTTGATGTATTCAAATAACAAAGTCTATTATTTGAGAAACCTGCTTGGGATAGATAATTTTGTGGAAAATATTTCTGGTTTTCATTCCATTTAGTTTTCATTAGCTTTTAATGATGCCTAGAAACAAGTGCTTACAGGTTTATTAAAGTCTTAATTTTTCACAAATTAAACAATAGTTTTGCAAACAATTCCTGGATATTTTCATGCCAACATAGTGAATATTCCAGAAACTCTCACCATGTTTCTTTCCTAGTTTTATCTACCCTGTAATAATGACTACTCTGCTTACTGATAGTAAACATTGCCTCACTTACTTTGTGCTTTCTGGGAATGGAAAAACAAAAACAATATGAACACATTAAAACTATCTGTATTATTGCTAATAGTCATTAAATTTTACTGAGGCATAGGTAGATAACCAATACGTGATGTACATATTCCTGTGATTGTTGATAATTTGAGCAATATCAATTTTATCCTCTTACAAATAACACTGCATATGAACTCAAAAACACATTTTAGAGATGATAATCTGATATCTATTACTTATTACACATGATACATTATTATATAAAGTCATACATAATAATAATTTTTTCTAGTAGAAGTAAAATATCCTCTTTAGATTCCTATTCATTAAACAGCATACCTGTAAATGCAGATTCAGATACCTAACCTAATTTATATCCTTTATGTACCCAGTGCTAATCAATGCTCTGTGAAATAAGTTATTTATATCCTTACAAAACAAGAAAGCTAAAGATATTTTGTGCTAAATAGCAAGTTTTGGATCTTCCAGCTTACACATTACAAAGATACTTTCATTTCAAATGGTAAAAGTGAGTTATATTCTAACAGAATTCTTGGTTGGTAAAACAAAGACTGGAGAAGGTATTACAAAAAGATATATCTCAATCAGATTTAAACTCAAATTAGGATAATTCCAAGGCTTGCTTTCTTTTAATTTAATTTTCTCTCAAACAATACATCACAACTGCATTTCTACCCTTCCACCCCTACTAATTCCCTCTCCACATCCTCTTTTTTTTTCTACAATTTGTCTCTGGCTATCCAGCCTCCAGTTCCCTGTCATCCATCTAGATTATGTAGGGCATGGGATCCCTTTCATCTTATGGGCTTTAAGTTAGATCAATCATTCTTTGGCCAATTCCACATGTTCTGTGGATTCCATTGGCCCAGCACATATTGCAGGTAGGATAGATTGTAGGTCAAAGGTTTTGTCTCTGAGTTGGTGTCTTGGTGCCACCAATGGAAGTTGCCTGGCAACAGAAGATGGCCTGTTCAAGCTCCATATCCTCTATTACTAGGAGTCTACATTAGACTAGTCCTCATAGAATTCTGGGAGTTTCTATTGGACTTCGTTTCCAAATTTAGCATTTTCTGGTGTACACACAAGTTCAGTTTCCAGTACTTTGTTTGTGAAGTGAGTTTTTCACATTAAAAAGAGAGCAGAAACTAACAAAACTATCAAAAAGAAAGAAATGAGATGTAAAAGTGTGTTTTTAATCAAACAAATAACCTTTGTAGACAATGAGAACTCCCTCAGCCATTATAGACCATAAGCCTTTTAAGATGGTAAGGACTGTAGTATTTTTAATTTAACCCTCAGAGTACTATGAAGTAATGAATTTCAGAAATGTTTTACTTATGTACTGTCCTTCCTGCCTGCTTCTGGATGGGAAGGATGTTGTAGGAGGCCAATAGTTTGTTTCCCAGCTGCCCAGACTCCCAAAATAACCCACAGAAATTATATTAATTAAATTATTGCTTGGACCATTAGCTCTAGCTTATAATTGGCTAACTCTTACATATTAATTTAACCCATCTCCATTAATTTATATTTTACCATGAGTCTCGTAGCTTACAAGCAAGGTACCAACATGTCTGTCTCCAGTGATGGCTCCATGGCTTCTGTTGACTCTGCCTTCTTTCTCTCAGCATTCAGTTTAGTTTTCCCCACCTACCTCTATTCTGCTCTGCACAGACCTAAGACAGTTTGTTTATTAACCAATGGTTTTCACAGCATACAGAGGGGAAATTGGTACACCAACATGGTTGACTAAATACATGTAAAACCTGAGACATCTTAAAAAGTAATTATAGATACATGCCCACACATGCCCACACACCCTCACACACAAACAACCAGATTTAAGCAAGGCTTCATGTCATGGCTTCTTTAAGAGAGGTTTTCCTGATTCAGCAATAGCATAAAAAATGCCACAGAGTTTTAAAACTGCAGCTTCCTGGGCCATGCTGCCAGAACAAACTCTGATGAGGTTCGAGCATTTAAATGGGGTTCATAAGCAGAGTGCTATAACTTGCTTAATGGAAACATAGACCCAGTGTGTGCCTAAAAACAGGGCTGTGATCATGGCTCATGCTTAACAGACCTCCACCCCACCATGTTGGACTGGGCAGAGCCAAACAGCAAAGGAGCCTTAAAAGCACTTAGCATTTTAAGAAATGCTCCTAGACAGAAAAATATTACAGATATACAATAAGACAGATACAGACATAAAAGTACTCTAAATGAGTCATGGTATTAGATAAATGTATGTAGGCTTGGGAGAGAGAAAAAAAGAATATAGACAGTTATAAAAATATATGGTTTTTTAAAAAAGACTTTAAAGAGATAGAGTACAGTCAAAGATCAAAAGAGTAAAGTGAATAAATAAATATTAAAAAGTAATAGAATAAAAACAAATAAGCCATGTAAAGATGAAATATACACAGAGCATCTGGACTATGTATATTATTGTGTTTTCTTTGAATTTTTTGACTGTGAAGGAGCTATGTAATCAACACATATACCTTAAAGATATTTTGTCTTCAAAATTTGGGTCTAAAGATATGTTGTTTTGGAAAAGAGGTTCTTCTTTTGTTTCGACAGAGGATGAGAACCTGTGGATTGCTTCCAGACCAATATGGTTTGATGAACCAAAAACCTCGAATGGTCACCATGAATAGCCCTCAAAAAATTACTTCATACACAAAAAAATGCAGGAAGCAGTTTGGAGAGAACTATCCCCAAATTCCCTAAATGATTGTTTATAAATGTTTGTTTACATTTAAAGAATAATAAGCTATAGAGATTTGCATTGGTATGAATCTTGATTTATTGATACAAATTTAAGGTCATTTGTTATATTGTGTATATGTATTTCTGATGTTGATTAAGACATTGTGTTTGTCCAGCTCATTTAAAGCCTAATGTATAATTAAGAAATATATGTTAATAATTAGTCATCTATGATAGTCAAGCTTGTAGTCATGTTAGTTAGGTTTTCTAGATATGCAGAGATATATTTCAGATAAATAGGCATTCTTCAAACCTTTCAAAGACTGCAAAATATGGCATTTAAAGTATTTAAAAACTTAGGACTGTTCATGAAAGGGAGACATATCTGCTCCTGGCAGCACCAATAACTTCAAGAGGAAAATGAGAACACAAGAGGCTTTGTTTGCAGTGTACTAGCCATTTGGACAAGAAACTACTCTTGCCTGGACTGCTTGATGGTGTGCTGTGTGAACTGGACATGCAAGACCCACAGAGAAATGACTGCTGAACTTGCCTATAGGTGAGATGATCCTTCAGGGTTCCTGCTTCATGAAAGAGTCTGCAAGATATTCTGCAGGATCCAGAAGAAAGTGATGACAAACTGCCAATATAGGTAGAACTGTCTTTGAAATTTCCTGCTTCATGGGAAAGTCTGCTAGATACTATGGGCATGTAAGCTGATGATGGATGCCCCATTGGTATAGAAGAACTTTGGGTGACTGTTCAGGCAGCAAGATGTCTCTGTCAATTCTAGAGTTCTGGAAGTAGCTTACAATGCACTTCCTGTTTTCTTAGGTAATATATTCTTCTGAAGTCTTTGATGGAGGTGAAGATCAGATAGTTATAGTTTTCCTTAGTTATGATAAAATATAAAATAGATATAAATATTGCAACTGTAATTCTTGTTTGATACCTGTTTTGTTATATGTAATTTTAATATGTTAAAGTTAAAACCTTCCTTTTTTATTTAAACAGAAAAGGAGGTGATGTGAGATTCCCCTCTGTATGCTGTGAATACTATTGATTAATAAAGAAACTGTCTTAGTCCTGTGCAGAGCAGAACAGAATAGAGGTAGGTAGGGAAAACTAAACTGAATTCTGGGAGAAAGGAGGCGGGGTGAGGGAGAAGCCAAGGAGCCTCCACTGGTGACAGACATGTCACATCCTTGCTAGTAGGCCATGAACCTCATGGTAAAATATAAATTAATGGAGATGGATTAAGTTAATATGTAAGAGTTAGTCAATAAGAAGCTAGAGCTAATGGGCCAAGAAATAATTTAATTAATATAGTTTCTGTGTGGTCATTTTAGGAGTCTGGGCAGCCGGGAAACAAACTAACAGCCTCCTACAAAAGAAGGAGCTTTTCTATATAGACTCCTGGGGAAATAGGCAATGATAAAAACTGGAAAGGCTCACTATGTACATTAATGAAAGGGACCCAGGAGATATGGGTCAAGATCCAAGAACCTCTGTCAAGGTCAATCCCTTGACCAGACAAAACTCTCTTGTGTTTTGTCTCAAATAAAACCAAGGTTGCCATACCTGTTACTTCATCACTTTTAAAGATGGAACAGAAGGAAAATGGGAGCTTCAGACAATACTACAGAAGTTGGTTCTGAAGCCATAATTGGCAGTGAAATTTTCCATTGCAAATAACACTTCTGCCTCCCTTTAGGACTCACATAGCCTTAGTATTGGTCTATGTCACTTGTCCAATGGGTAAATATAGACTTCCAACCTTTAAAAATATGTACTTGAGTGGGAAGCCCTTATAAGGCTATACTAGTAATAATTACATCTTAGTAGTTACTTCTCAACATAGCATAATCCAACTCTGATAATTATATAGTTAGTCTCCATATAACTTCCTCCATCTTCCTCAGGTGGCAGAGTTCTGTCCCCTCACAGTGATGTGCTTCTAATATCTCACTGGGTGTGCCCTGGAGTTCCTTAAAGAAGTTTAATCTAGGCTGTAGATTCTGTGGATTGATTGACTGATTAGAACTTTAGTGGTTGTGGAAAGTTGCAATGTTCTATATCCTGAGACAAATTCACCTTGGGCTTCTATTAATAACCACTTATCACTCATATATGTGTCTGGACTAATTTTACTTTAACACTCAAGTAAAACTTTATCAGTCCAAAGTTAAGAATGTCATTGGGTAATTAAAACCTTTAACACAGAAGCCTCAGCTTTGCTCTAACATGACTATCAGAATTTGGTGGACACTTTGATTTATTACTTTTGTCATTCAGTGACTATGAAGCATTTGGGGAAGAGCATACAGGGCAACCTAAACCCATATCCTCATGCCGTGCTCAGTTATATTGGTTAAACAGAAACTCTCTCTTATTCCCTCTGTGTGGTAAGAGGAATGTTTTGCATTGATATAAGGTAGTACTGTTTATTTGTTCATGTTGCTTGTCAGTCTTTGGGCAGCAGTGCAAATGCTCAGGTCTAACTATGAGGTTTTGCAGAAATCTTCCTGTCTTTGGTTTCTAGAACTGGCCTTTGGCGACAGGCCATTTGATATAGCAGAGCTTGACATTTTTGGCACAAAAATTAGCACTTCTGTATGAGAACCTTTGGAGTAGGAGCCTTTAGTGTTTTATCTATAATACTATGTTTTTGATAATGTACCATATCTGTTCCACATCTTTAATGACATTATCTCCAAGTAGTTGTGACAGCTGTGTCAGAGGCTATCTTAACCCTATGGTAGTTGGGAAGTTTCTGGTCATAAGGTCCACATGGAACTGTTGGATCCCATGATCCACTCCTTTCCTGTAAAGTGGGTTTCCGTGATCCAATATGATATGCTACAGAATAAGGTTTCAATGAACAGTGACTCTGAAACCTAGAAGAGCTGACTTTAACATTCGTTTAAACTTTTTCAGTTACATTTTGTTCCAGGTCTGCTTCCTTCCCTTTTCTTAGAGTATTTACTTAGAAGATGTATTTTTTTTCTTTCTCATATGTAAATCTTATCCTACTTAGTTCCAAATTCAAAAATGTCTTTTTCAAAGTTTTGGTGATCATTCCTTGAGATGCAGTCAGTAAGGAAACTGGCTCTCCAACAGAGTCCCAATGGGAGAGCAGGGACTGCAATCATTTAATTTCACTTAGCAGACAAAAGGCTTGATCCCACTCACAAACACTTTCTACATTGTTCATGAAATTACCACAAATACTTGCTCCAGCCTTGTGGATTTGCCTTATATGTCTTGAACTATTAACTGTTCAAGGGGCTATGTGATGTTTCTTTGACATCCCTCAGAAAGTGACAATACCTTATGTCCTGAAAGGGAAAAATGGAAACATAGACCTAGAAAATGGGAGAATCTCAGAAGAAAAGTTAGTTATTATTCTTCCTCTATGGGGGTATTTAATTACTCAGTCAGCCAAAAGATACTTCGCAGGTCTCTACAAGGGTTGGTATAGCATGGTTGTTACACTTGGGACAAATTAACTAGCATTTTCAACAGGAATAATTTGGTGTAATATACCATAAGCGTGAAAGGAAGTGAAAGAGGTCTTTTTAAATAATAAGACAGAGACAATGAGCAAGGAATCAATTATTTCCTAGACACGTCATCTGCTTGGTAGAGTTTCATTTACAGTGAGGCTTATAAAACATTATGAAGAGCAGTGGAGACATTTT